>JAPEBW010001185.1:0-29052 GCA_027405785.1 Ophiocordyceps robertsii | reverse complement strand
GGAATAATAAGGTTTCTTTATAAGGCTCTTTTTTATTGTTAAGGTTTAGTCGTCGGCTAATTATATTAGCTTAGTTATTCTTAGAACCTTTCTTATAAATAAATTTATTATTAAATTCTAAAAGGAGTTTAGTCTATCTTATTTGCCTAGCATTTAACTACTACGTTATAGCAAAATAACTAATATTCTTATAACCTATATAAACCTTAAGTTTATATTTATTTCGTAAAATAAAATGCTAAAATTCTTTAAAAGTATATATAATAGCTAAGAACCCTTTATCGTAAATAGGATAATAAATCTCTATACCTACTATCTTCTTTAAGTAGAAAGCTATCGGTTTAGGAATATTATTCTTATCGCGCTAACTTAGTTACGCGCTTAATATAAAATTAAAAGTATCCGTTTCTAATTTTAACGGCTTCTTTATATTATAAGTATTTAATAAAGGTTCTTTAATAAGTAATCCTTTAATCTTTTTAAAACCTTTATCTGCTTTTAAGTTCTACTTAAAAAGGTCTATTTTAGCTTTTTTTAATATAGATAAAATCGGTATAATTATGTTTAAAAAGTCTTATATAAACTTCTTATAATAATTTGCATATCCTATAAAGCTTTAGATTTCCTTAATATTTATAGGAATTAGCTAATCTTTAATTATAGAAATTTCTATAGGTTTATCCTTATATAGAAAAGAGTAATTATATGCTTTAAGAGTTCTACTTCTTATATATAAAAGCTATATTTCTTTAGTAAAATATATAAGCTAGCTTTTCTTAACGCTTTTAGCACTATATCGACTTCTTTATAGTGTTGCTCTAGCGTATTTAAGTAAATAATAATAATATCTAAATAAGCCGTGTAGAAACGGTCTAAATAAGGATTTAATATACTATTAATTCTCCTTTAAAAGGTTGCCGGTATATTAGTTAATCTTAAAGGCAGAACTAAAAATTCATAAAGTTTATATCGCGTTCCGAAGGCTTTTTTAAATTCGTCTCCTTCTTTAATACGTATTTAGCTATAAGCAGATTTAAGGTTAACCTTAGTATACTACTAGTTATTAGCTAATCTATCTTTTATCTTACTTATAAGAGTAATAGAGTCCGGTCCTTTATTATATCGTTATTTATCTCTTTAAAATCAATATAAAGTTAAGTTTTTTATTTATCTTTACTATTCTTCGGAGTAAATAGTATAGGAGCTTTTTCTTTTAATTTAAACTCTTTAATATAACCTTTTCGTAGGTTTTCGTCGATATATTCTTTTAATAGCTTTAAATACTTCTTTTTTAAGTTATATATCTTACGGAATCTAGGCTTAAAGCCTTCTTTTAACTTAATTTCGTAATCTTAACTACTATATAGTAGTAATCTATCTTTAGGTAGCAGCGTAAATATATCGAAATATCTCTTTAATATATTTTAAAGTATTTTTAAATAACGATCCTTAAGGTGTTTTAAGTTAATAGTACCTTCTAAACGTCTTATATACTATATTCGCTCTTTAAGGTGCTTTAAATTAATAGTACCTTCCGAATACTACGAGCTAATCTTACGTATCTTATTCTTAATCTTTCTCTTATTCCGTTTCTTCTTAATCTTATCTTTCTACTTAGGGTATTACTACTTAATATCCTTAAAGGTATTTAATAGATTTTCTCTTAATAAAATATAAGTAGCTTTATAATTATCTCCGGGGCTTTTAGTTTCTTTATTAAGGTTCGGCGTTATTTTCGCTTGCATTATACTAATTATAGTTATATTATCTTTAGTCGTACTAGTCGTCTTATTGTCTTTTATCACGATATTTATTATTGCAATATTTATATCTATATAGGAAGCTTTATTATCCTTATCGTTACTATTCCTTATATAGTTATTATTAAGTATTGCTATATTTAAATTATTTAAGGGTTTCGTTCCGGATTTATCCTTTATTAAACTATAAAGTAAAATATCTAAAGTATTGTCTTTAAACCTTAAAAGGCCTTTATTTTAATTTATTATAGGATTATATTTCTATAAAAAGGGTAGTCTTAATATAACATTATAGCTAATAGCTAAGACGTTAAAAGAATATTTTAAGTTATAAATCCTAGTTATATACTTTAAAGGATTAGGTTTTAGCATAATCTTACTATTATTATACTTAAAAGGTAATCCTTTTACTAAAAGAAGTATATAAAGCTCGTCCTTTCTTCTATAACGTAATTCTAAACGATTTACCGTTATAAAGGAAATATAGCTACTTATCGTACTATAATCTATTAATATATTAAAGCGATATCTTCTTAATTTTAATAAAAAGGTTATTTTTATACTTCGAGAATTATTATTTAATATAAGTAAGTTCTATTTACTAAGAAATAGCCTTATTATTTTTAAGCTTGTTAGTTTTTTGCCTTATCTACTAACTTCTCGGTAAATCTTAATTCCTTTTGCGGAATTAGTTTATTTAAGTAACTAAGCTATTTATAAGCTTTAAAAACTAGATTTCTACTCGCTTTATAGTTCCTAACTGCTTTACTAATAATATTAACACCTTTAGTACGATTAATTTCTCTTTATCGTTTTTAGTCGTTAACCTCTTCTTACTTAGCTTTTAGCTGATTTTTAAGCATATCTTTTAAGAATCTCTTTGCTTATAGAAGCATTTTTAAATTATAATTCTTATTATAAAGATTATAATTAGTCTCGAAATACTTACTATATTGTTTAAACGTATCTTTAATAGCTAAGTTTAGGAATTCCGTATCTTCCTTAAGCTTATCGGCTAGATCGTCGTTCTTTTTCTTAAGATCGTCTTTATCTTTAATTAGATACGTAGAAAAAGATATATAATCTTCTTTTAGCTTAATTATCTTATTTATTAAAGCTAGGTTACTATCTTAAAGGTTTTTAATAGTCGTTTCGTTATACTACTTAAAGAGTAAAAGTTATTTAATCTTAATTTAGTTATCGGTGTTTTCTTATAAAAGTTCCTCTTTATTAGCTTCGATATCCTCCTTATAGTTTTCTATAAAAACCTTAGTATTAGTAGTAAGTTCTTTAGTTATTATAGCGGGTTTATTATAAGTCTTCCTTAGTTTAAGAAACTAGCCGCTTCCTTACTTATCCGAAAGGTATATAGGGTAGTTATTATCGTATTATCTAGTTTAAAAAAGCTACTTATATGCCCTATCCTCGATAATAATCACTATATTAAGATATTCTATAAAAGGAGCGTAAGGCCTATCGCTATCTTCTTTTTTAAAAGAGGGCTCTTTATTTTTTAATTCGAGGTCTTTAAGATTATAGCTATCTTCTATATTTAAAGGCGTAACGTTCGTATTTCGTTGTCTTTATTAATAGTTTATAAAGAAGTTCCGTGCTAATAATTATCCTTAGTCTTAAAAGCATTTCTTTACGAGTTATTTAGGCTTTTAACTTCTATCTTAACTTTAGGTTCTTTTTTATAAAGACCCTTTATAGGCAAACTAGTCTTAAATAGACTAAGAGTTAGTATAATAAGCTTTATATCGACTTTTTTAGTATCTTTAGTTAAAGGTAGTAATAAAGTATATCGCGGGTTATAGGCTAAGAGGGCATTATTCTTACGAATAGGTATATTTCTTCCTTTAAAGAAATTCCTCTTCTTAATATAGTCTCTTACGATATAGCCTTCCTTTATATAATTAAAGCATTAAATAGCTTTTTTAGCGGGCTTTAGCGGGCTCGCTTTAAGGGTATTTAGGTCTATTACGTCGTAACTTAAGTCGCGTTTTTGCTTTTTATTATTCTTCTTAATAACCCCGCCGGGAGTCGAACGGTGTTTCCTCTATTACCGGCGTTCGTATTACCTATCGTCTATCTAAACCGCTAGACTAATATAGTTTTATAGCGTCTCTAGCCTATTTAAGCGGTAAATTTCGTCTTTAACTTCTTCTTTTAGTCTTTTATAGAACGTAGCTATAAGGGCATTATCTTCTTATTTTAGCTTAGAAATTATCTATTAAGATTAAGCTAATTAAGCCGATAAAGACATAACTTACTTAAGGCTTCTTAATTTATACTTTACTAACCGTTGCTTATCCATAATTCCGAACGTTTTTCGTAGAGCTTCTTTAAAGTTATCGAAATTCTTAAAAATATTCTTTATCTAAGAATTCCTATCTTTAAGACTATTATCTATATAGTCCCTAAGAATTAGTTCGAACTATATTACTGCTAGGCCTTATAAGCAACTAAATATAAACATAACCTTTACTATTTCTTAGTTTATTATAGTAGGATAAAACTAAAAATAAGCTTTAAAAGAGGTAATAAACTCTTATAGCTTAGCTAATTCTTTAGTATAAGGTTCGGGAGCTTTAATTTTAAAAATAGAACTATTATTTATAAAGCTTATTAAGGGATAAGAAAGCTTTAAATATCTCGAACTAGCCTACGGCTAACTAGTTAGTTATAGTATCGTAAAAGTAGATATTTCTTCTTTTATTTATTATAATTAAATAAACGTAATTATAATAAATACCTTTTCTTTATTAAATAACTTAAAGAACTTACTAAGTATAAAATACTAAGTAATTATTTATTGGAGCTATTAAATCGTAAAGACTCTTATAAGCTAGTTTTATATTACGGAACCCTTAGCGTTTCTTATACGCTAAGTAGCTTTATATTATTTGTTTTATTTTAATTTACTTGCTAAAAAGGATAAAAAAGAGTTAGTATAGATTACTAAACTAAATAAGGTAAGGGTATCCTATTATGCGGATTTCTTAAGTTAAAACTAGCTAAAGAAGAAGAAAGAAGGAAAGAAAAGGAGTTAAGGGGAAAAGGAGCAAAGACCTCCTTTTATACTTTTTAAGGCTAATAAAAGGTTCCTTTTTTATATACTTTTATATGCTTTTATATATTAAGCTATAACTTATACCCCGTATAACTTATAGGGTTACTAGACTACTTCTTAAGCTAATAAAAATAGCTTACGCTATCTTTATTACTAGTTATAAGTAATATATACTTTATTACTTACGACTAGCCTATAAGATTAAATATCCTTATCTTAAAACCTTTTACGAGATTTTATCTATTTTTAAAGTAAGGCCTCTTGCCTTAACTTTATATAAGATATTAGTTAATACGAATCCCGTTACTAGCTAAAGCTAGCCTAAGCCGAATATAAGCGCGTCTAGCCTATACCGCTTATAGCCAATACTAGCCGTCCTTAACCGTTAAGCTATATTATCTCTTTTTATAACTACTAGTATTTACTTTAATAGTTATAACTTATAATTAGCGGTATTTACTTTACTAGATATTAGTACTTTCTTAGTATTTAGGATTACTAATAAAATAGGGTTTCCGTTATACTTAATACTAAAAAATTAGCTAAGCTATAAGAGTTTATTACCTCTTTTAAAGCTTATTTTTAGTTTTACCTTACTATAATAAATTAAAAAGTAGTAAAAGTTATGTTTATATCTAGTTACTTATAAAGCCTAGCCGTAATATAGTTCGAACCGATTTTTAAGGACTATATAGATAATAGTCTTAAAGATAGGAATTTTAAGGTAAAGAATATTTTTAAGAATTTCGATAACTTTAAAAAAGCTTTATAAAAAACGTTTAGAATTATAAATAAGCAACGATTAGTAAAGCATAAATTAAGAAGCCTTAAGTAGGTTACGTCTTTATTAGCTTATATAGCTTAATTCTAATAAATAACTTTTAAGCTAAAATAAGAAAACGATACCTTTATAGCTATATTTAATAAAGGACTTAAAAAAGAAATTAAAGACTAAATCTACCGCCTAAATAAGCTAAAAACGCATTTAGACTATATTAGTCTAGCGGTTTAAATAGATAATAAGTAGTATAAGCGCTAGTAGTAGAAAATATACCGTTTTACTCTTAGCGGGGTTATAAAGAAAAATAACAAAAAGTAATAGCGCGACTTAAGTTATGCTATAAACTTTAATACCCTTATAGCGAACCTGCTAAAGCCCGCTAAAAAGCTATTAAATGCTTAAAGTATATAAAAGAAGGCTATATCGTAAGAGATTATATTAAAAAAAGGAATTCCTTTAAAAGACAAAATTTGCTTATTTTTAAGAATAATGCCCTCTTAGCTTATAATCCGCGATAAGCTTTACTACTACCTTTTACTAAGGATACTAAAATTAACGCTAAACTTATAATACTAACCTTTAGTCCGTTTAAGACTAGTTTGCTTATAAAAGGTCTTTATAAAGAAGAACTTAATAAACAGAAAAAAATAAAAGCCGAAAGCTTAAACAACTAGTAAAGGAATGCTTTTAAAACTAAGAATAATTATAAGCACGAAACATCTTTACAAACTGTAAAAAAGATAACGAAAATACTCTTTATTTTAATATAAACGTTATGCCTTTAAATATAAAAGATAATAGTAGCTATAATCCTAAAGACTTTAAATTTAAAGAAAGAAATAAAAACCCTCTTTTTAAAAAAGAAGATAGTAAAAAGCATTACGCTTTTTTTATAAAATATCTTAATATAGTTATTACTATTAAGGATAAGGCGTAAAAGTAGCTTTTTTAAACTAGATACTATAAAGACGACTATATTATATACCTTTTAAAGAAGTAAGGAAGCGGTTAGTTTTTTAACCTAAGGAAGACTTATAATAAACTTGCTATAATAATTTAGAAACTTCTTACTAATATTAAGGTTTTTATAAAAAACTTTAAGGAGGATATTAAAGCTAATAAAGAGGAACTTATAGAAGAGAATATAGATAACCGGATTAAAATCGAATAACTTTTACGTTTTAAGCAATATAATAAGATAACTATCGAAAACCTTTAATATAGTAACTTAGCTTTAATAAATAAGATTATAAAGCTAAAAAATTTTAATTAATCTCTTTTTATATATATTACTAATTTAATAAAAGATAAAGACGATCTTAAGAAAAAAGAATAACAAGCTAGCTAATAAGCTTAAAAAAGATATAAAAATCCTTAACTTAGCAATTAAAAGGCCGTTAAAACAATATAGCGAGTATTTTAAGAAATTTTATAACCTACATAATAAGGTTAATAATTTAGAAATATTATTTAAGGCTGAGCAATTTTCGAATAGTATACTTTAAAGCTAACTTAAAGCTTAGTAAGAAGAAATTAACGACTAAAAGCGATAAAAAGATATAGATTGCGGAGAAGGTGTTAATATTATTAGTAAAGTAGTTAAGAACTATAAAGCTAGTAAGAATTTAGTTTTTAAGGCTATTAAGTAGTTTATTTACTTAAATAAACTAATTTTTTAAAAAGAATTAAGATTTATTAAAAAGTCGGTAAATAAAGCAAAAACCTAATAGGCTTAAGAATAATAAGGCTATCTCTTAATAAAAAGAACTTACTTATATAAAATAATAATTTTAAAAGTAAAGAAATAAACTTTTTATTTAAATTAAAAGGATATCGCCTTAACGTATTAATAAATTATAGTGCAATAAGTAGTTATATTTCTCTTATTTTCGTAAATAGTTTAAAATTACGTTATAAAAAAAGGTTAATCCTTATCTACTTTTTTTAATAAAAGGATTACTTTTTAAGTATAATAATAGCAAAATTATACTAAAGACTAATTTATTATAAAATCTAAACAACTATGCTTAGACTCCTTACTTTACTCTTAAGGAGCCCGATAGAACCCCGCGGCGGAAACGCTTAAAGCACGCGATATAAAGGCTTGCTTAAGGAGACGCGATAGACATTACTAATTAGACCCCGCTAAGGTTTCCGAAATATAACTATAAATACTTAAAAGCCTATCCGACTATAGTTTACGACGCGTTTAACTATAAAGAATACCGTAAAAACTACTAAACGGATTTTACTAGTATTTTAAAGGGATATTTAAGGATTTCCGCTAAATATTTTAATTATAATTTAGCCCGTTTATAACTAAGAAAGCACCTTAAAAGATATAAGATAGACTTTATTATAATTTATAAGGGATATCTAAGAATATTTAAAGGATTTTCTTAACTATCGTTTATAGTATTTTTAACTAAGCTTCTATTTAGTTTATAAAGTAGTTTTATAAGGATATTTATAGTTTATCTATATACTAATAATAGATACTAAGATAGTATAGTTAAAGATCTATAAAATTAGCTAAGAGGACTAAGTATAAAGTAGCTAGCTATACTTTAGTAAAAAACTAAGCCTTTTACTATTTTGAAAACTTAATATATATTTATATACGGTAATTAGTTTATTATATTAGCCCGATTAGCAGTAATTAGTTTATAGTACCGGCCTAAATAAGCGGTAATTTGTTTATAGTACTAGCTTTAACTAGTAGTAATTAGTTTGCGCTTTACCCCCTTATCCTTATATTATAAAGCGTAGTATAATCCTCTTAAGTATACGATTAGGATTTATAACTTAAAAGAATTTTTCAACGTCTTAGCTATTAGCTATAATGTTATATTAAGACTACTCTTTTTATAAAAATATAATTTTATAATAGATTAAGATAAAGGCCTTTTAAGGTTTTATAACGATACTTTAAATATTCCTCTTTATAGTTTAATAAAGGACGACCCCGGAATAAGACCTTTAGATAATTTTAATATAGTAATACTTAACGATAACTATATAAGGAATAGTAATAATAAGGGTAATAAAGCTTCTTATATAAATATAAATATCGCACTTATAGATATTATAATAAAAGACATTAAGACAACTAGTACGAAAAGATAATGTAAATGCGACTAGTATAATACACGTAAAAACGACGCTAAACCTTAGTAAAGAAGCTAAAAGCCCTAAAGATAATTATAAAGCTACTTATAATTTATTAAGAGAAAATCTATTAAATACCTTAAGGATATTAAGTAGTAATACCTTTAAAAGAAAGATAGGACTAAGAAACGGAATATAAGAAAGATTAAGAATAAGATATATAAAAATAGCTTATAGTATTAAAAAGGTATTATTAATTTAAAGCACCTTAAAGAGCGAATGCAGTATAAAAGACGTTTAGAAGGTACTATTAACTTAAAACACCTTAAGGATCGTTATCTTAAAATAATTGAAAATATGCTAAAAAGATATTTTAATATATTTACGCCGCTACCTAAAAATAAGCTACTAAAACAAGGTAGTTAAGATTACGAAATTAAGTTAAAAGAAGGCTCTAAGCTTAGATTGTATAAGATCTATAACTTTAATAAGAAGTATTTAAAGTTATTAAAAGAACATATCGATAAAAACCTATAAAAGGATTATATTAAAAAGTTAAAATTAAAATATAAAGCTCCTATACTCTTTACTCCGAAGAATAGTAAAGATAAAGAAAAAACTAGACTTTATATTATTTTAAAACAAATAAATAACGATATAATAAAAGACCGGACTTTATTACTTCTTATAAGTAAGATAAAAAATAGATTAGCTAATACGTTATTAAGGTTAAAGCAGCAGCGAAATTGTAGGGAAATCGGGAGATTACGTAATGTTACGTAATAGAGGAGTCGATGTTATGCAAGGTAGTATTTTAGCTAGAATTGATCGATAAAGAATTAAGTGCGTGAGTACTTATAGAATCTCTAGCTATTTAGTGGCGGCAGATTCGCCTTTTATAGATAAATGTAAGAGAACGGAGTGACATATCCGGACCGGCCTTCGGGCGGTCTTAAAGCCCGAAGAATGCTGATTTTAAAGCATTTTACCCCGTGGCTGTATGTCCCTTCCTTATGCGGCAATTCGTGTTTGAAGTTGGTTGAGGTTGGTTTGGGTCTAAGCGGATCCTTGTTTTATCTAGCTACCCCAACCTCCTTAGTTCCGTACATAACGTTACAGACGTCGTATAAGAACGTAAGGACTTGGAAAATAACGAGCCGAAGCTAGGCTATTTAATGCGGGTTTTTATATAATTTATACACCCCCCTATATATAGCTAATTAGGTAAGGATTAAATAGCTGATTTATTAAAGTAGTAAAATCACTCTCTTATAACTATCTTAACTTTAGCTTTAATCCCTTTATAGGCTCCGATTTATAAGACCGATATAAAGTTAATAAGGTCCTTTTAATAAAGAACTAAAAAGTCTTAGCTAAGTAATATATTAGCTATTAAGCGTTTTACTATTTAAGCGCCGATCCTTACCTTTATAACTATAAGGCTACTATTTAGCCTTCTTAGTATATAAGCGGTAAATTCCGCTTATTTAACGGTAGCTATCCTTCTTACTTCTTAAATAAGAATTCGTTAAAAGGAGTTTATAGTTATATCTTAAAAAGTCTTTACTAAGTCGGCTTAAATAAGGCTTCGGTCTACTTTAGTATTTATATAGGCTTTAATACTTATCCTAGGCCTTTCTTTTTTATAGATTAATAAGCGTATATAGGTAAATTATAACGGCTTATTAAGGTTTTATAGCTAAACGTTAAGGGAAGCCTTAACTATCTAAACGCTTTATAGCTTTTAAATAACTACTTACTATACTAAGCTACGTCTTTATATAGTAATATCCTAGTTAAGGTTAAGGGGGTGTTTATTTTTAATGTATCGGTAAAGCTTATTTTTAAGGGGAATACTTCGCCGTAAAATCCGCACGCTTTATTAGCCTTCTATACTAAGTTTGCTATAATATAGATTGCGGTTTCCTTTAAGCTTTCGTCGGTATCTAACTAAGGTCTTTTTATATTATACTCTTTATCCCTTAAATAGTTATTAGTCTTTATTATAGTTCTTTCCTTAGTTACGGGGTATGCCCGTTTTAGCTTTAGCGTTAATAAGTATATAGTCTTAAAGGTCCTTTCTCTCTTAAGCCGAAGGACCTTAACTTATATTCTTAGCTATTTAAGCGGGTTTCTTTCTTAACTTAGTAAGCGCTATAAGGCTTAAAGTATATCCGCCTTTACTAAGCGGTTTAAAAACATAACCTTTAGTCTTAATAAGCCTTTAATAGATAGCTAAGGCGTCTTAAACTATCCTTTAAGTGCGTATAAAGTATAGCTAATTAGCCCTTACCTTTTTATAAGTTAAACCTATTTCTTTCGCACTAGTAAGTGCTTTTAAGATCCTTAAGTATATTTAACTTATAGCTAAGGAAGAATTTCCTTATATTTATTAATCTATTTATTAATATTCTTATTCCTTACTAAATATTTTAAGGATTTTTATAAGTAAACGTTTAGCTTTTAGTAAATTACTATAATTAGGTAGTTTAGCTAATAAAGCGCGGCTTTAGCTTTATATTATAAGCGCGATATTTAAGACTTAAAGTCGGATCTTATTATTATATCTTTAATAGTAAAGTGCTTTTTATTAAGTGCTTATATTACTATAATTAAGCGGATTCTAAACTATTTTTATAAAGCGGATATCTATTAGCTTAGTTTAACGCTAAGCTCGCTAAGTTCTTCTTATTATAGTTCTAAAAGGTCCTTAAAATACTATTCCGCCGTACTTCCTTAAAAGAAAGAGGGCAATTAAATAGCTAATTTATCTATATAGGCCTCGCCTTTACTAGCGTTTTAGCGGATAAAGTCGATAAAACGGTTTACTCCTTAAAATATACTAGCTTTATTATCTTCCTAAACTTTATTTAAGGATACTTTTAAAGGTCTTAATAAGTTAAATCTCCTTATATTCTTAGCTTATAGTTAAGGTTTTTCTTAAGGCTTAATAAGCGCGTTTTCTTTTCTTAATACTTAAAGGAGACTAAGGAATTATTCGTTTAATATTACTACTATTCCTACTAAGGGGCTTAAAGCTATACTTAATCTTAATATCTATACGCTTAGTATAGATAAGTTTAGCCTACTAAAAGTATCGCTTACCGCGTCCTTATTGCTTATTATTAAGGTCTTAGTCTTAATACTCTTACTAAGCGCTTAACCTTCCGTTTTATACGCGTTTTAAAATCTAGTGCGCTATAAAGCCCTTAGTATAAAAGGCTTGTTTTTATTAATTAAACGTCTTAAAAATGCCTTAGTTAGCGCGGCTATAATAAATAAGGCTAAATAATAATACTAAACTAAGAAACTACTAAGTATCCTTTAAAGCGGATTTCCGGTTAAGGCCCTTAAGCTAAACTTTATTAGCAATATATAGTAAAAATATCTATTAAGCTTATCGTTTTAAGGAAAAAGTAACTTAGTTATAGGCTTAATCCGGAGGGTATTTAGCGGGCGGGGAGCTAAATAGTTTTAAAGTTAGCTTATCCTTACTTTTTTTATTTAAAGAATAATCGATTTATCTAAATAATACTAAATTTAATTTACTTAGTTATATAGATTTTATCGTTTTATAATCTATCCTTTATTAGTATTTTAAAAGCGGATTGCTTCTTAAAAGGTAGTAGTCTTAGCTTAGCTAAGCGGGACTTATTTTACGTCCTATTTAGCTCTATAGACTATTACGGTATAGTACTTTAAAAAAGGGTAAAGAAGATTATTAAACTAATATACTTAGTAAGCCGCGGCCTCTTCCGCTCTTATAGCCTACTTATCTTAAAGTTTTATTATAAGCGCGTTAAGGAAAAGGTGCTTATTATTAAGGTTAGACTTAAAGGCTAATAAGAGCTTCTTATTAAAGAAACTATCGTTTAATATTTAACTTCTTATAAGATAAGTACTTAATCGTGTAATATAGTCGCTCTTAGCTTAGCGGATATTTAAGGGATTTCTATTTAAATAAGTAGGAATTACTATTATTTACTATGCTTTATAGTATAAGGATAAGGGGATAAGGTATAGATTAATTACCGCCGGTTAAGGCTAGTACTACGGACTAATTACCGCCGGTTAAGGCCGGTACTATAAACTAATTACCGCTAGTTAAGCTAGTATAACGGACTAATTACCGTATATAAATATATATAGGGGTTTAGAAATAGTAAAAAGCTTATTTATTCTTAAAGGTATAGCTAGCTACTTTATACTTAGTTCTTTAAGCTAATTTTAAGGATCTTTAACTACATTATCTATAGTGCGTAGAATAAACTATAAATATCCTTATAAAATCGCTTAATAAACTAAGTATAAGCCCGGTTAGAAATACTATAAACTATAGTCGGGGAAATCCCTTAAATATCCTTAAATATCCCTTAAAAATCGCGGTAAGGTTTATCTTATATCTTTTAAGGTGCTTTTATAGTTAAAAACGGGTTAAACTATAGTTAGGATATCCTATAAAAATCCTTAGAAATCCCTTAAAGATACCGGCGGAATCCGCTTAATAGTTTTTATAGTATTTCTTATAGTTAAAGACGTTATAAACTATAGTTAAGTAAGCTCTTAACCTTTTATAGTTATTTCCCGGAAACCTTAGCGGGGTCTAACCGGTAATGTTCGTCGTATCTCCTTAAGCGAGCTTTTATAGTGCGTGCTTTAAGCGTTCCCGTAATAAGGTTTTATAAAGCTTCCTTAAGAGTAAAGTAAGGAGTTTAAGTATAGCTATTTAGATTCCGTAATACTTAAATACTTACTTAATGCCTTTTTAAAGCAATATAATTAAACGCCTTTATAAAAAAATGTTTATTAGTACGGTAAACGTATAATTATTTTTTTATTAATTCTTAGTTTATTAAGATTACTAGGAAAGGTTTATAGTTATAAGCTATTATAAGCTAAGAAGATTACTAATAATACTTATAGGCTTTGAAAACTCCTTAGTATATATTTAAAGGTTTATTAATAATATTCTTTAAAGATACTAAAAATTATAGCGGCTTATATTAATAATATTATTATTTACTTTAATATAGCTAAACAATACCTTTAATATTTAAAGGCTATATTTTACGCTTTGTATAACTATAATATTACTTTATTTAAACTAAAGTCCTTTTAAGTATACTTATTTATATAGCTCCTTAGATTTAACGTAAACGCTATTAGCTTAATAAATATAAATAAATATATATAAGCCTTAAAGAATATTGCGTTTTTAAAGAACGTTTAATAGCTTAAGAAATAAATCGGCCTTACTAAGTAGCTACGCTATATAGTCCCGTATTTTACTAAGGAAGTTAATATCTTATAAAAATAAAAAACAAAGCTACTTTAAGTAAAATAAGGAGAAAGAGTTACTTTAAGGGGCTAATAATAAGCTTAATATACCGCAAAAGCCGCTTTTTAGCTTATTTTAAAAGAAAAAAAGGCCTTTATAAATCTAACTAAGAAACTTACTAAGCTTTAAACGATTTACTACTTTAACCCCGCTTAATAACTATTTATTTAAATCGATATATTTTAAAAATATAAAGTTATAGCTATAGCTTTTTACTTAAAAGAAGGTATAATATAAGATAAAAAGATACTACTAGCTTAAACTAAGGTCTAGCTTATTATTTACTTAAGCCGCGCCTTTTAAGGCAGAGAACCTTAATACTAGCTTATAGAACTTAAAGTAACTAGTTTAATATAAGTAGTTTATAAGTTATATATTATAATACTATTTATAAGAATACTATAAGTAGTTATCTTTACTAACTATATTAGCACTTATAAAATTATATATTAAAAACCCTTATTTTTTATTAGTATAAAATTTAATAATAAGCTAGTCTTTATATCTTAATATTTAAGCTAATTCTTACTTAAGGTATACTATATCTTAAGTATTAAAAACGTTATACTAAACGCTTTTTTACGTTTACTATACTAAGATAATAAGCCGGTATCCTTAAACTAAAAAAGGGAATTAAAACGCATTTAAGAAAATAAAATAACGGACTACGTATTCCTTTACGCAAAAGTATTAATCGAATTGCCGCTCCGCTAAAAAATAATTAACGGATATATAAAGACTATATAGTAAGTAAAGATTATAATATAGCTTAGCGATAAGAATAGTATCCTTAAACTCTTATTCCTTTAGTTATAAAGGTTACTATACTTTATAAAAAACAATAAACGCTAAAAACTATATATTCTTAAGACTTATACTAAGGAGATCGTTAAAGACGCTTATACTAAATATTTTTATGCTAGCTATACTTATATATAATAAGATTTATTTAAAAGCTTCTTAATTTTATAGCTTAATAAATATATAAATAAGGTTATAGATAGCTATAATACTTATTACTATAACTAAACCGATTAAGGTAAAATACTAAGGTAGCTTATCTTAATTTAAAGTTTATTAGTTTTATACTATATAATAGTAATAAACTTTATTACCTAGCTCTTAGTAGTTTAAGCCGAATAATCCTTATAAAAAGATTTTATAAGGAACTTCTTTAATACTTTATTAATTATAACTAATAAATTCTTTATAAGGAGATAGTCTTGTAGTACTACTAATTAAGTAGTAAAGATAGTAAATAGTACGATAGTTATAGTATTACTTAGCTACTTACTTCGTTATAAGACTAAAGCTTATAAAAAGGAAAGTCTCTTAGCTTTAATCGCGGGGGCTTATTAATTACCTATTAAGTTAAGATTAAAAGCGGGGCTTCTTACTTAGCGTATTCCCTATACTTAGTTAGCTTATACTATTAGTACTATTTTTATAATAATCCCTCCCTTATAATAAACGCCTTTAGCTATTTAGTTAAGAGTATATTAAATATACTATTATAAGGATTTTATTAATATAAAGTTATAGTTATATCCTTAGTTAGTATTATAATATAAGTATGTATAATTAAGATATAGTAGTATATACGCTTAGTAGTCGTATATAATTAAATACAGCATTAAATACGCGGGGTAATATATAGGGTTATAGTAATATTAATTGCCTTTAAGTAATTATATATATTACGCCTTTATATTAATAGCAATATACTAGTTAAAAGTTTATTATGCGTATTCCTATACCTTTTATTTTTCTTCCCCTCTTTCACTTTTTTATAATTATTTACTATTAAGTTCTCTATACCTTTTTGCTCCCTATTTAATATATATTCTATACCTTTTTATTATTACTAATATGCTTTATACTTTAAAGCCGCGCTTAACTAATAAGCATACCGATTTCCTATATTAAATATAGTATTAACTCTTAAGGGGTTCGCCTTTAAAGCGTTATAGTCGCGATTAAGGTTTTCTTTAAGTCCTTAACTTTCTTTTAGCCGGAAAGGCTAGTACTAGTACTAAGAAAAGTTAAGCTAAGGAAAAGCCTAGCTCGCTATTACCTTATAATAAAGGAGCACTTTTTAAAGAAGTGCTTATACTTAACCTTATACTTATCCTTAAGGATAAGGCTATTAATACGCTTATTAATAATTAGTAAGTATAAGGTAAGTCCCTTATCCCCGGTATTAATAGTGCTAATAATAATACTACTCTTTAAAAGTAGTAGTAGTAGTAAGACTAATCGGGCCTTAAGATACTAATAATACTTAGCCGTAACGCTCCGCTTATTACGCCTCCCCTTAAGGGAGAGTAGCCCGATATAATAGGTAGTAGCGATAGCGATAGCAATAATAATACTTAAATTAATATAGGTAATAGTAAGGCTAACGTCCTTATTGTTTTGCGGGCGAAATGTATATAGTTTAAGGCTAAAGCCCGCGCCGTTTATACTAGCGGCGTAATACCTACTAAACTTTAGTATATATATTATTTCTATACCGCTATTACGGCTTACTAAGTATTTAAGCTAAAGCTTATTAAGGTTATAAAGATTAAGTATATTTTCTTTAGCGTTACTTTATTAAGGTATAAGTAGTACTATTAATATATAGCTACTTATAATTAAGTATATTATTAATTAACTATAACTATTAATTAAATTTATTATTACTATTCGTTAGCTAATTGTTATATAGGCGGCTATACTTATAGCTAGCGACTATACTAATATAGTCGCCGTGCTTAATTATATTTAAGAGCTTAATATACTTAACGTTAATAATACCGACTTTAAGGACGATAATAATAATAATAATACCTTTATATTTAGCGAAGAGGCTCGCCGCCGTCTTGCTATAACGGCCTAGTATCTTTATAAGGCGTTTAATATTACTAAGATAACTTATCGAAAGGAGAACGGTATTATAAGTATTAAAAAGAATATAACGGTAATTAATATACGATCGATATACTAGTAATTAGCTAACGATCTCTTAGTCTTAGTATAGCGATTATCGCATGCTTATTAATAAGCGGCGTAAGCTACTTACTTAGTTAACCTTAGCGCCGCCTTTTAGTATCGATATAGCTAGTCCGGAGTACTATACTTAAGAAGTATAGTTAAAACTCCGGCTACTTATAAGTAATATAGGCTATACGTCTTAGCGATATGCCTTACTTATTATAAAAGCGGAGGTAAGTGTTATACTAATTAAGATATAGCTAATAAAAAAGAGGGGAATACTAATATTTTCCTCCTTAACCGATATAGATAAGGGGACTATTTAGTAGGTTCTTACGATATTAATAAAGCGTCGATATAAGTAAAGGACGGTTTAAGTTTATCTTTTCTTTTATCTTTCTTTATCTCTCCTTTATTAATAACGTAAAGTAGTAATAGCTTAGCTTATAGTTTCTTTCCTTTATTATTATCGTTTTAAGGAGGACTTAGCTTAGCTTTATATTTTCTTTTAGTTATTTACTCTCGCTTACTTTTTTTCCTTATTTTATATTTTACTAATTTATAAATAGCTGCTTTAACCGGGGATATAGTTAATTAGTAGCGAATTAGTACTAAGTCGGTAAGGAATTATAACTTAATAAGTAAGTTATCCTTATGCTTTTAGCGTTTTAGCCTTTACTTAGTTTTGCGTTTTTTCTTTTTCTTAGTAAGGTTAGTAAAGTATTCGCTAATAAGTGCTTAGCTATTCGCTATATCCTTAGCGTTAACTTATTAGTTATACTTTACTAGCTATTCCTTTTACTTAACTAAGAAGAAAGTATTACCTTTAACGCGTTTCTTATTTAGTACTTCTTAAACTTCTTATTCGCCTTCTTTATCTTAAAGGTTAAGTATTATTAATAGTTCGGCGTCTCTTTAGTTGCTTAGCCCTTCTTTTAAAGGTTTTAATAGGCTAATATAGAATATATTATATATACGTAAGTACTTATTTTAAAGAGCTAAACGATAAGCTTACTTCTTAATAGCTTATAGTACTTAAAAAGGTTTAATATACTTAGGAGATAGCTTCCTCTTTTTATCCTTAAGGCGTAGATTCTTTATAAAGAGCATAATAAAGTTACTAACTTTGAGTAAAAGTAGTTAGTATTTAAGGTTATAGTACTTTACTTACGCTTTAATAGCTTTTTACTAGTATTCCTTAAGTTATTATTATAAAGTTTTTAGCTTATTAATTCTTACTTTTACTTTAAGCACCTCCCCTTTTATAATATCGTCCTTAACGTTAATATAAAAGTTTAGCTAGTAGCTAAAAAGGGCCTTATTAAAGGATAGCTTAATAGTAGTATTAGTTAAGGTTATTATACGCAAATTATACTACTTAGAGAAAGGACGCTTAGTTTATTTATTTTAAATTTATAAAGCATTTTAAGTAGTAGTGCACTGCTTAATTTATACGCTCCGTTTGCTTATCGGTTTAAGGGTAAAACGCTATTAATAACTTACGTTTTACTTATAAGATAAAATATAGGTCTAACTAAAACTTACTAGTAAATAGTAATCCTTTATCTATAACTACGCCTTTTAAGGGCATATATACTAACTTAACGTTATAATAAAATGCCCTTACTAGCTTAAGCGCGTTTATTATCTTAAAATATAGAATAAAGAGGTAGTACTTAGTATATTAGTCTACGATTATTAGTATTACGTTAACTTCTCGCCCCTTATATTATACTTTTAGTAGACTTATAGTAAAGTCTATTAATAGTTCTTCTTATAGTTATACGGGGTATAGCAATAATTATATAGCGCTATAAAAGCGATACCTCCTTAATACGGCGCCTTAATATACTAAGTATTCTTAAACGTATTAATTAATATCTTTTACTATATTCTCTTAGTAGAAATTCCTTAATAGTAATTTACTTATTTATTAGCCTCCGAAGTATCTTATTAATAAGTCGTTATAGTAAAGTTATATTAACTCTTACTATAAGGCAGTATTAAAAAGTACTACGATTCGTCCTTTTTATAATAGTAATCTATTTAGTCGTAATAACTAAGGATACTTCTTTTTTAAGAAGTCTTTAATCGCTTTTTATTAAGTAATTACTATATCTTCGCTTTAAGTGCGTTTTAGTAATTTTAGTAAAGTATTAAGAACTTCTATAGTATATATTAAAAGGCTATAAGCTATATCTCTTATAGTTTTTTTTAAGAGTAGCTATTTATAACTAGCTCTTTTTTTAGCTTATATAGCTAGCTGCTTAAAGTCTGCTTTTAAGTTAGTAGTAATTCGCTATATAAAAGCTTATATATTTTCCTTATATAAAAGCAACTCGCTACGCTTATACTAGCTTAAGGTTAGGCTTTCTTTTACCTATAAAGACTTCTTATTATCTCTTTATAGATTATTAGTAGTTATATAATTTATTAGTGCTAGCTTTAACTAAAGCTTTAGTAATAACTTTATAGATAGAGGCTTCTCGCCCTTATATTTAGGTATTTTTAACGGTGCGTCGGCCGGATTTAATTTCCCTATCTTATGCTTAATCGTAAAGTCGAATAGCGCTAAGTATATATACTATTATACTTATCTCCGATTAAGGAAGGTTTAGCATATAAACGTTTAAAGGTTAAAATAGTTAAATAAGACCTTTACTTATTACGCGGCTCCTTTAATATAGTATCGTTAGTATTTAAATAACTTTATAATAGTAAATAGTTCTTAATCCGGGACTTTATAGTTTAACTTAGCCTCGGTAAGCTTTCTTAACTAAAATGCAATTAAGTAGTAACGACCTTTACTATCTAGCTAGGATAAAATGCCCGCTATTATATATTATAATATATTAGTTTTAATTTAAGTATACTTCTTTAAGTCGTAGTATTAAAGTAAAGGTATATTAATAAATACGTTCTTTAAGGACTAAAACGCTATAAATTCGGTTACGTTTAAGTTTACTTTTTTTAGCTTCTAACTATTACTATTACCTTTTAGTAGTGCGGTAAGAGGTGCTACTATATAGGAGTAGCGGTAAATAAAACGATAGTAGTAGTTATAAAACTTAAAGAAGACTTAAATATCTTAATAAGTATTAAGTACTAGCTATTTAGCGATTGCTTTTACTTATTAAGGATCTATCGATATCCTATTAACTAATAAAATAAAACTAAGGAACGTAACTAATTGCTAATAGAATATATATTTAAATAGCTTTACGAATAGTTACGCTATACGTAGCCTCTTTATAACCTATTAAAGGTGTTTAGTATATTCTCCTTTTATTTATAAGAAAATAAGGATATTATCAAGATATACTATATAAATAGTATCGATAAGGCCTTTTAATACTTAATTAATATAGCTTTAAAAAGTAGCTAAAGCGTTAGTTAAGTTAAATAGTATAATAAGGTATTTAAAGTATCTATAGTGTAATTAAAAGGCTATCTTTTACTTATCGCCTTCTTTTATATAGATATACTAGTATGCGTTTTAAATATTAATCTTAAAAAAGAATTTAGCTCCTTAGTAGCGGTTAAGGATCTTTAAAATAAGAGGTAAAGGGTACCGATTTTTTTACATAACGCGGTTAAGTCCTTAGTAGTCTATATAAAGATAAAGGCTGCCGTCTTTCTTTAAGATAAAAAGAATTAGTACGCCTACTAAGCTTTATAATTCTTAGATAATACTATATCTTATAAAGTTACTAATTTAGTCCCTTAATACTTATAATTCGTTATAGGATAAATAGTAGATCGGTCTAAAAGGTAGCTTTATGCCGGGAGTTAAGTTAATTATATAATTTATTTCTTTCTTAATTAGTAATATGTTAGACTTATTTACTAAGAATACGTCTTTAAATCGGTATAAAGTCGGTAGTATCTTAGTTTATTCTCTCTTTAAAATCCCTTTATTGTTATCCTTATTTAGTAACGGAATTAGCTTAAGATTAGTAGCGATTATATAGATATAGGCCTTATTCCGGTAATCCCTTACGAATTTTCGTAAACTCCGTAAGGTGCCGCTGCCGATTTAGTGCTTAAACTACTATTACTTCTTCTATAAAATAATATAGATTTTCTTATTTATAATAACTATAGTTAACTATAAAATTAAAATATAGTTATTTAGCGTTAACTTATTAATACTAACGTAGTACTAAGTAATTATCTTTTCGGTACTTCTTATATCGGTAATTCTTACTAAAACCTCCTAAACCCCGTAGTTATTTACCCGACTATCGCTTAGTCTTAAAAGCTTAAGATATAATAGTAAGACTTATAGTAAGCTTTATTAGCGTGCGAAATATATATCTACTAAGTTTACTATACTATAAGTATTTAAGTATACCTTTATATTAGTAAGGTTTCGCCTTAATAGCATTATAAGAGTTTATAATAGCTCCCCTTAAGGTACTAACATAGCTAAAGGAAAGGCGTTTACTTTAGCCTTTAAGCGTTTCCTTATAAAGCGGCTTTAATATATAAGGTATTCGCTAAAGTATTTATAGTTAAAGCCGAGGTATACTTATTTATATAGCAACCTAGCTTATTATATTTAAAATAGATAACCCCTTAGTTTTAAGATAAGCCTTAGCTTTAGCCTCGGCCTCGCCCCTTTTTACGACCTCGGCCGCGGCTACGTTAAGGGGTATTTAAACATAAGTCTCCCCTTATTATTATTAAGGTATTAGTAGTGCCTTAGTAGCGAGAACCTCTTAACTACTATCTACTACGGCCTTTCTTATAATAGGAATTTCCTTAGTTAAAGGATTCTAAACTTATTTTACGCTATCTTAATCTAAAGCTTATACTTAAATAGCGTTTCTTACTATTTATAGCGTTTTAGTAGCATTAAGCTACTTAAACTAGTTCTTCTTTACTATACTTATAAATAGGTATTAAGTAAAGGTTAAGTTACTCTTAAAGCTTTAATTATAATTTAGCGAAGAACCTTAATAACTATATCTACTTTAATAGCCGCTCGAAATACTATTTAATAAAGTTAAGGTAAAGGCTAAACTTTAGTAAAGATTATATATCTCGCTACTAAGCGTTCTTTAGCTACGTTATTAAGAGTATTTCTTTATTTACTATATCCTTAATAAGTATAAGTATCTATTCCTTAAAATAGATCTAGCTTACGCTATATTATTCTTAATTAATTAGCGGTTATTCCTTAAGGTATCGGCGCTATCTCGCTTTATAGTCAGTATATATATAATCTACTATAAATAAGATTTTAACGTCGTCTTAGCGGAATCGTCGGGGTATAGCTTTAAACGTATCCTTTAAGTTATAGAGCTAGTTAAGTCGTTTTTAAGAATTAGTTAGTTAAGCTAACTAAGTAATATTTTTAAGCTTTACCTCGCTACCTTAACTAGCTGTTAAATTAAGGGAGTCCGACTAATAACGCCTTTTCGATTAGTTAAGGAGTAAACCTCCTTTTTCTCGTATTTCCTCTTTAAGCTATACGATACGCTCTTATAACCGTTAAGTTTCCTTTAATTCCTTAATACGGCTTTAAAGGGCCTTTTATTTTTCTTAAAGTAGCGGGGACCGAGTACTTACTAATAAGGATATTCTTAACGGCACTTTTATTATCTTCGGTATAAAGGGTATTTAGTTAAATTCGTAATCTAAATAAATCTCTTATACTTATAAGCCTTAATTAAGGTTACGTTAGCTTCGCTATGCTAGTTTAGCACCGCTTCGCGATCTTTTCGCTAATACTATCTTTACTAAGTAATTTAAAAGGGAAGCTTTAAAAATTATAAGGAGATAGTCTCGTAGTACTATTAATTAAGTAGTAAAGATAGTAGATAGTATAATAGTTATAGTATTACTTAGCTGCTTACTTTATTATAAGACTAAAGCTTATAAAAAGGAGAGTCTCTTAGCTTTAATCGCGGGGGCCTATCGATTACTTATTAAGTCGGGACCGAAAGCGGGGCTTTTTACTTAGCGTATTCCCCGCACTTAGTTAGCTTATACTATTAGTACTATTTTTATATTCTTAAATATATATCTCCTTATCTTAAGTAATAACTAGTTTATAGCGGAAGGCTAAGTATAAGCGTTATATACTAAGCTACTTTATGCTAATAAAGGGATTTTAAAGGAGATAATCTTTAACTAAAACGTAAAGTTTACTTTAGTATTTTAGCGGACCTTATAATAAGCTTTTAAATCGAAGCTTTTTATATTTACCGCTTAGTACCTTTAAACCGATATCTTATTAAAAAGGCGATACTAAACTATACAAATTGCGTTATAATTCTTTACTGCTAATTTCCTAGATTTATATTAAATTAATACGTTAATTGCCTTTTAGCTTAGCCTTAATAATTCTATCTTTTTTATTATTTATATAACCCTTAATAAGCTTATTATAAGAATAAGAATAAATAATAGCTTTTAGTTCCTTAGTAACTACTTATACTTATAAAACTAAAAGGTCTTATAAGAAGAAGCTAAGTTAGCTATTACTTATACTTAAGCTGCTATAAAAGATAAATATAATAAGAAATACTGCTTATTAAAATTTAAGCCTAGCGATTAAGTCTAGCTATAGCTTAATAAAAGCTATTCTATTATAGATAGTAAACCGGTAAAGCTTTAAGAAAGATATACTAAGCTATTTAAAGTTACTGCTAAAGTAAAATAGCTTATATACTAGTTAAATATAAAAAGGTCTTTAAATATTTCTTTAGTCGTTTTAATAGTATAACTATACTTAGCGGATAAGCTAGCTATATACTTAAGCTTAGTTTAAAATAAAAGGATCCTTTACTTAAATAAGTAAAAAGTAAAATAAATCTTATAAAGCTATATAATAAAAAAAGGCAGCGGAAAGCTAAGGAAAAGGTTTTTTATAGCTTAAAAAAGCTAGCTAAGTAGCTATAACTTATAGGTAAATAAAAAAGCGGTCTTTTTATTAATAATTATAAAAGCCTTTAAAAAAGCATAAAAAGAGTTAGCTACTTAAGTAGTTTAAATAAAAGTATAACGCGCGGCCTTTATAACTTAATATAAAACTCTTTAACTAAGAAAATAAAGTAGTTAAGCTTAAGTATAAGACTTAAAAACTACTATAAGTTATAAGAAACTATAACTTATTACGCTTAAAGTAATTAGTTATTTTAATAATAATATACCGCTGTTTACCTTAAGTAATAAGGCCTTTTTAGCCTTATAATATACTTATTTAAATTTTTTCCGCCGCTTACCCTCTTTTTTTCTTTTTTTCTTTTTATAATTATATTTCCCTTTACTACTAGCTATAGCCCGCTATACCTCGCTTACTCTTATATATATAACTTTCTTTACCTTAAGCTTATAATCCTTATACTTTTATTTTAAGTCCTTTTATTATTTAATATCTATAATAAGTAAGACTAGCTATTTTATACCTACTTTTTTAGCCCGCTTTTTTATAAGCCTTTATACCTTTAATATAAAGGATATAAGTAGGCGCTTAAGCTTTATAAAAATAAGGTGGCTATTCTTTATTGCCTTAAGTCCCTTAATAAAAGTTAAAACCTTTAAGTTTAAGCTTTTATATAAACTTATACCGCTTTTTATAATTATGCTTAAGCTAACGGATTTAACTTAAATTATAGTACTATAAAAACGGCTTATACTACCCTCTTTAAATACTTAACTTAAATAACTTACCTATTAGCTTTATACTATAATATAGTTTAAACGGCCGGTTTTATAGTAACTTAGCTATACCCCCCGCTTAGCTCTTATTATTTAAAAGCCCCCGCCGCCTATATATTTTTAAGGTATAGCTAGAAATCTTTATTAGCGGAATAACTAGCTAATACTTAATGCTTTTAAGTTAGCTAACCTCGCTATAGTTTTAAGATTTATAGTAGCCGCTATAGCTAGCGGAAACTTACTTTAGCTAAATAGTTAAAATAACGTCTATATTATCTTTAACTATATATTTAAAGCCTAGCTTAATTAGTTTATAGCTAGGTTTATAGCGGCGTCTTAAGCTATTATAACTAAAACCTTATCTTACTTTATACGTAGTTTAGCCCGTGCTATAAAATCCCCCTTTTAGCTTATAGCCGCTATAAGCTTTAAAGACTTATTCGGTCCTGCTTAGTAAACGCTTTTTTACCCGCCGCTATACTTAGCTTAGCTATATAAAGGTATATAAGCGCCTTACTATAATCTATCCGCTTTCCTTCTTTAATTAAAGGAGATAGTAATAACTAGCCTCGCGATATATTCTATTGCTTAATCTTATAAAAGCCGCTAATAATAATTAATATAATCCTTAATAAGCTTAGCTTTATAAGTTTATACTTTAGCGATAAGGTTATAATAATTAAAAGTTTTTACTTAGTTATAAACTATACTAAGTTTTACTTATAAGCTTATAAAGAGTTTAAACGTAACTTAACTTTAACTTATATAATAAAATTCCTAAGCTTTAATATCCGCCTTATTAGCTATACTAACTACGCGCTTTATATTTTTACCTTTAAGGCCCTTTTTATAAAGAGGGTTTTTAAGACTATTAAGTATATTTAAAACCTTAGGAGTAAGGAGTTAGGTATTTAAGCTATTAAGGACCTTATTACCCGCTTTTAAGCGGGAATATAAATATTTAATACCTTAATACTAACTATACTTATTAATATTAATAGGATAGCTTACCCTTACTTTAATACCTTTTTAGTAGCTAAATACGTATTAGTTAGCTAGAAGGTATAGGTAATAGCGCTATATAAAAAGGATAATAAGTTAAAAAGCTTAGTAATAAAAAGCAGGGGATAAGTATAATAGTAGCAATAAGTAAGATATAATATCTTGCTTATAAGCGGCTTATAAAGCTAGTAAGTAATATAAGAAACTTAGTAAAGAATTAAAAAACGGCGTAAAGGGTAAGTAAGATAATAATATAAAATAAGGCTTAAATAAAGCTAGTCTTTTATAATATATCCTACTAAGGAATTTAAATATTCTTTAACGCGGAGACTTTATATTGCCCGATAAGTGCTTGAATATATATCTTAAAAGAAGGTTAGAAAACTTTACTATAAGTTTTAGCTTAACGCGCTAATTGCCTTAATAAAAATAAAGATATATAATTAAATAAGAAGTAAAGATTTATAATAAAAGCTACTTATTAACTATTTTAAGCTACTTAGTAACTATTAGCTAAATAAGCTAAAAAAAACTATTAAAAGAATAAAGATAGCGTATTATTAATATAGCGTAAAGACGCTACTATAAAGCTATTACTTAGCGCCCCTTTTATTTTATTTTTACTTTAAACTAATAAGGATATTAGCTTTTTTTTCTTACTTAAAGGAGTTATTATAAAATCTAAATAGCTATGCTTAAACTCCTTACTTTATTTTTAAGGAGCCTTATAAAACCCTATAATAAAAACGCTTAAAGTATATATTATAAAGACTTACTTAAAGAGATACGATAAATATTTTTAATTAGACCTTATTAAGGTTTTTAGGATATAACTATAAAGGCTTAAGAGCTTACTTAATTATAGTTTATAATATTTTTAACTATAAAAGATATTATAAAAACTATTAAGCGGATTCCGCTAATATCTTTAAGGGATATTTAAAGATTTCCGCGGGATATTTTAATTATAGTTCGACCTGTTTTTAACTATAAAGGCACCTTAAAAGATATAAAATAAACTTTACCGCTGTTTTTAAGGGATATTTAAGGATATTTAAAGGATTTCCTTAACTATAGTTTTTAGTATTTTTAACTAGGCTTATACTTAGTTTATTAAGTGATTTTATAAGGATATTTACGGTTTATTTATATACTAATAATAAATAAAAGGATAGTATAGTTAAAGATCCTTAAAATTAGCTTAAAAAACAAAGTATAAAGTAGCTAGCTATACTTTAAAGAATAAATAAGCTTTTTACTATTTTTAAACTCTTATATACGTTTATATATAGTAATTAATTTATTATACTAGCTTAATTAGCGGTAATTAGTTTATAGTGCCGGCCTTAACTAGCGGTAATTAGTCTGCGCTTTATCCCCTTATCCTTATACTATAAAGCATAGTAGTATCTTATTATATAGATTTCTTAAGTTAAAACTAGCTAAAAAGAAATAAATAAAAAGGAATTAAAAGAAAAAGGAGAAAAGACCCTTTTTATACCTTTTTAAAGCTATTAAAAAGCTTTCTTTTTATATACTTTTATATACTTTTATATACTAATTTATAACTTATACTTCTTATAACTTATAAAGTTACTAAACTACTTTTTAAGCTAATAGAAATAGCTTATACTATCTTTATTACTAGTTATAAGTAATTACTGCTTTATTACTTATAATTAGCTTATAAGACTAAATATCCTTATCTTAAAACCTTTTATAAGATTTTATCCTTTTTAAAGGGAGGCCTCTTACTTTAGCTTTATATAAGGCATTAATCGATTATATAAAATATCGGTTGATTTATTTAATACTAATCTTATTACTAACTAAAGCTAGCTTAAGTTAAATATAAGCGTATTTAGCCTATATTACCTATAGTTAATACAAGCCGTCTTTAACTATTAAGCTATATTGTCTCTCTTTATAACTATTAATATTTACTTTAATAGTTATAACTTATAATTAGCGGTATTTACTTTATTAATTACTTTTTTATATTTAGCGGTATTTACTTTACTAAATATTAGTACTTTTAATACTTAGGATTACTAATAAAATAAGGTTTTTATTATACTTATTAATATACTAATAAGGACGGCTTAAGCTTATAGCTACTAAGCTGCCGGCTAAAAAAGACGACTTATTAGCCCTGCCTTAAAGCATGCGGGGTAAAGAGGGGGTAGTATTACGGGCTCGGCCTTAAATTAAGCCCGGGCTGCGCTTATATAACTAACCTTTAATAAACGTAGTTAATTAACTAGCTAGCAGCTTAGTTAATTTATCTTTTTTTGCCTTACTACTGTTTAACATAGTAGTTTAATTAATTAGTATAAGAAAGTTATTTTACTATTTTAATAAATTAGCTATTTAATCCTTCCTTAATTAGCTAAGCATAAGGGGGTATATAAATTATATAAAAACCGGCATTAAATAGCCTAGCTTCGGCTCGTTATTTTCTAAGTTTTTACGTCCTTATACGATATCTATAACGTTATATACGGAACTAAGGAGGTTAAGGTAGCTAAATAAAATAAAGATCCGCTTAAACCTAAACTAACCTTAACTAACTTTAAACACGAATTGCCGCATAAGAAAGGGATATCTAGCTATAAGGTAAAATGCTTTAAAATTATTATTCCTTAGGCTTTAAGACTGCCCGAAGGCCGGTCCGGATATATCACTCCGTTCCCTTACATTTATCTATAAAAGGCGAATCTCCCGCTACTAGATAGCTAGAGATTCGATAAGCACTTACGCACTTAATTCTTTATTAATTAATTCTAGCTAAATCCTGCCTTACATAACATCGACTCCTCTATTACATAACATTACGTAATCTCCTGATTTCCCCATAATCTTGCTGCTGCTCTAACCTTTAATAGGTTATAAGCCTAGCTTAGCTTATTACGCCTGGAAATCAATTTCTCCTTTAACTAACTTTAAGAAATTCCGAAATAAATACGACCCCTTTCCTTAATTACTTGTTTAACCTTTCTTAAAATTCGACGTTAATTAAACAACTAAATCTTTTCGAATTTACACCTAAAGATATCTTAACCTCGATTACCTCCTTTAATCTCTTTCCTTCTTTAGAAAAATCTTTAGAAATCCCCTTATCTATATAAAATTCCCTTAAAAACTATAATAGAAGAAAGACTATTTAAAACATTAGCTAAATACCTTGATTTAACTATACTAAGAGATATAAAAGACTTCTTAGGTTTAAATATATAAATTAACCGAGATAGAAAGGAGCTATATATATCCTAAGAAAAATATACCTTAAATAAAATAAAGGAGTTTAATAAAGAAGCTATAAGAACTTCGAATACGCTTGCTATAG
>JAPEBW010001184.1:0-29052 GCA_027405785.1 Ophiocordyceps robertsii | reverse complement strand
AACTATACTATCTTACTATTTATCGTTAGTATATAAATAAACTATAAATATCCTTATATAATCACTTAATAAACTAAGTATAAGCTTAGTTAAAAATACTAAAAACTATAATTAAGGAAATCCCTTAAATATCTAAAAATATCCCTTAAAAATTATAGTAAAGTCTATCCTATATCTTTTAAGGTGCTTTTATAGTTAAAAATAGGCCGAACTATAGCTAGGATATCCCGTAGAAATCCTTAAATATTTCTTAAAGATATTAATAAAATCCGCTTAGTAGTTTTTATAATATCTTTTATAGTTAGAAATATCGTAAACTATAGTTAAAAAGGCTTTTAAGCCTTAATAATTATATCTCGGAAACCTTAGCGGGGTTTAATTAATAATGTTTATTATATCTCTTTAAGCGAACCGTTATAGTACGTGCTTTAAGCGTTCTTATTATAAGGTTCTATAAGGCTCTTTAATAGTAAAGTAAGAAGTTTAAGCGTTGCCGTCTAGATTTTAAAATACTATATAAATAAATATACCTTAGCTTTAATTATAAATACTTTAGCGAATACTTTATATTTTTAAGCCGCTTTATAAGGAAACGCTTAAAAGCTAAAGTAAACGCCTTTCTCTTCGCAATATTAATACTTTAAACGGAGCTATTATAAACTCTTATTATACTATTAAGGCAAACCCTTATTAATATAAAGGTATACTTAAATACTTATAGTATAGTAAACTTAGTAAATATATTTTATATATTAATAAGGTTTACTATAAGTCTTACTATTATATCTTAAGCTTTTAAGACTAAGCGATAGTTAAGTAAACGATTATAATATTTAAGAGGTTTTAATAAAAATTATAAATATAAAGGGCACTGAAAAGATAATTACTAAATACTATATTAATACTAATAAGCTAACGCCGAATAACTATATACTAATCTTATAGTTAACTAAAGTAATTACAGATAAGAAAATCTATATTATTTTATATAGAAGGTAATAGTAGTTTAAGCATTAAATCGGTAGTAATACCTTATAAAGTCTACGAAAATTCTAAAGGGGTTGCCGGAACGAGGCTTATACTTATATAATCGCTATCGAATTAAAGCTAATTCCGTTATTAAATTAAGACAATAATAAAGAAATCTCGAAGGGAGAAGAAACTAAGATACTATCGACTTTATGCTAATTTAAACACGTATTTTTAGTAAGTAAGTTTAACTTATTACTAGTTAAAAAGGAATTAATTATATAATTAACTTAATATTTAACGTAAAACCTCTTTTTAAACTAATTTACCCTTTATCTTTTAACGAATTATAAGTATTAAGGGACTAAATTAATAAATTTATAAAACGCGGTATTATTTAAGAGTTAAAAAGCTTAGTAAGCGTATTTTTCCTTTTTATCTTAAGGAAGAATAATAGCTTTCGTTTTTATATAAACTACTAAGGACTTTACTATATTATATAAAAGAATTAATACCTTTTACCTCTTCTTTTAAAGATCTTTAACTATTGCTAAAAAGCTAAAAAAATTTTAAGATTAATATTTAAAACGTGTATTAGCATATCTAAATAAAAAAAAGCGATTAGTAAAAGATAGCCTTTTAATTACGCTATAGATACTTAAAATACCTTATTATACTATTTACCTTAATTAACGCTTTAGCTACTTTTTAAAGCTATATTAATTAAGCATTAAAAGGCCTTATTAATACTATTTATATAGTATATCTTAATAATATTCTTATCTTTTTAAAAAGAGAAAAAGAATATATTAAATACCTTTAATAAGATATAAAGAGGCTATATATAGCGTAACTATTTATAAAGCTATTTAAATATATATTCTATTAGCAATTAGTTAAGTTCCTTAGTTCTATTTTATAAGTTAATAGGGTATTAGTAAATTCTTAATAAGTAAAAGCAATTGCTAAATAGCTAGTACTTAATACTTATTAAGATATTTAATTCTTCCTTAAGTTTTATAATTACTATTGTTATTTCATTTACTACTACTTTTATATAGTAGTACTTCTTACCGCACTACTAAAAGGTAGTAGTAATAATAAGAAGCTAAAAAGAGTAGACTTAAATATAACTAAATTTATAGCGTTTAAATTGTTAAAGGATATATATATTAATATACCCTTACTTTAATACTACGACTTTAAAAGGTATACTTAAGTTAAAACTAATATATTATAATATATAATAGCGGGCATTTTATCTTAACTTAAGAATTTAGGTCCTTACTATTTAATCGTATTTTAGTTAAGAAAGTTTACTAAGGCTAAGTTAAACTATAAAGTCTTAAATTAAGAACTATTTAAAGTTATTAAGTTATATAAATACTAGCGATACTATATCAAAGGAGTAGCGTAAAAAGTAAAAGTCTTTTTTAACTATTTTAACCTTTAGATATTTTTATATTAAACCTCCCTTAATTAAAAATAAGCATAATAGTATATATACTTAGCACTATTTAACTTTACGATTAAGTATAAAGCGAGGAAATTAAACCTAGCTAACGCACTATTAAGAATACCTAAATATAAAAGCGAGAAGCCTTTATTTATAAAGTTATTACTAGAACTTTAGTTAAAGCTAGCTTTAATAAATTATATAACTATTAATAATCCGTAAAAAAATAATAAGAAGTCTTTATAAGTAAAGAAAAGCTTAACCTTAAGCTAGTATAAGTATAGCGAGTTGCTTTTATATAAGGAAAGTATATAAGCTTTTATATAGTAAACTACTACTAACTTAAGAGCGGACTTAAAGTAACTAGCTATATAAGCTAAAAAAAGAGCTACTTATAAATAGCTACTCTTAAAAAAAACTATAAAAGATATAGCTTATAACCTCTTAGTATATACTATAGAACTTCTTAATACTTTGCTAAAACTGCTAAAACGCACTTAAAGCGAAGATATAGTAATTGCTTAATAAAAGGCGACTAAAGACTTTAAAAAAGAGAAGTATTCTAAGTTATTAAGACTAAATAGATTACTGCTATAAAAAGGACGAATTATAGTACCTTTTAATACTGCTTTATAGTAAGAGTTAATATAACTTTATTATAATAACGTATTAATAAGATACTTTAAAGACTAATAAATAAGTAAATTAGTATTAAGGAATTTCTACTAAGAAAATATAATAAAGGATATTAATTAATATATATAAGAATACTTAGTATATTAAGGCGCCGTAATAAGAAGGTATGACTTTTACGGCGCTTTATAATTATTATTATACCCCGTATAAGTATAAGAAGAACTATTAATAGACTTTATTATAAGTTTATAAAAAGTATAATATAAAGGATAAGAAGTTAACGTAATACTAATAATTATATACTAATATACTAAGTACTACCTATTTATTCTATATTTTAAGATAATAAAGCGCTTAAGATAATTAAGACATTTTATTATAATATTAAGTTAATATATAGGCCCTTAAAAGGCGTAGTTCTAAATAAAGGATTACTATTTATTAGTAAGTTTTAATTAAACCTATATTTTATTTTATAAGTAAGATATAGGTTATTAATAGCGTTAAACTTTTAAACTAATAAGTAAACGGAATAAATAAATTAAGTAGTGTACTACTACTTAAGATACTTTATAAATTTAAAATAAATAAACTAAGCGTTACTTCTTTAAATAGTATAATTTACAAATAATAATATAACTATTAAATTCTTTAACTTATAAGGTTATAAGGACTTAAGCTACAGCTTAAGCCTTATTATATAAGGAGGGCCGGGTCTATATATATAAACATAGACCCGCTGTATATAAGCAAGCTCTTTATAGCTTATTATTATAATACTATAGACGGCACTTATATACTAGCCTTTACTTACTCCGTAATAGTATAAGCTATTAATTATAAACTCGTTTAATAGTATTATCGCGGGAGCTCCGCCTTAAGTAAAGCGGGATAACGCTATTATAAAGTTATTATAAAACGCCTTAAAGGCTTTAAAGGGTATATCGGCCGGCTAAAAGGATAACTTCCTCGCCGTACTAAGAGGGCCGATTATAAAGACTATTTTAACCCCTATAGTATTTACCGCGCTAAGAACGGCGCCTACGATTACTATAGTGCGGAAGCCGCTTTTATAACTAATATAAGATAAGAAGCCGGAGAGCTTTTACTTTTTTTTTAGCCGGCTATAAGCAAAATACTATACTAATAAGGAATGCGGCCTTAATAGCGGCCGGAGCGCTGTTTAGTACGCGCTCTTATATACGCTACCGGAGCCTTAAATACGGAGGATCGCGGGATTTTAAGAAAAAGGGGGCTATAATAGCTCTTAAGACCCTTAAGACTTTTTCTAGCACCTTATTTACGCGTTTAGCAATATATAGGAATAAGAAAAGGCGTAGGATAAGCTATATACTCTTAAATAAAGGGACGGATAGTCCTTTAAGGAGTTCCTCCTTAAGTTTAAGGAGACCCTCTTTTAAGCGACGAGTTTTATAATATAAGAAAATAGCGTAAAGCTAATATAGCTATAAAACTTAATAACCTTAGCACTTTATAAGCTATTTATTCTTATTATTATACCGTCTTTATATAGTAAGTACGTTAGCCGCCTTATAAAAGTAGCTTAAAGTTATAAATAAACGCCTTGCTTTTAAAAGTTATAAAAGCGTACTTTATATAGTAAGGACGGGGTTACCCCCCTTTTATAAGACGCGCCTACTATTTATATTAATAGCGACACCTTTATAACCGCGATAAGGACTAACTATATAAAACGCTTAAAGAAGGTATCTATAACCTTAACCTCTTTTACGCTAACGGGCTAGTCCTCTTAATAGCGGGCTAAATAGGTCTTTAGCGACGAGATCTAAAAACGATATATTAATAGCTAATACCTACGCTATAAAGCGGGCTCTTACTTCGCTATAAAGTGCTTATATAAGCTAGCGAAGCGTCCTTTTATAGGAATTCGCTTTATAGCGGTCGATATATTACCTTAGCTCGCTTTAAATAATAAGGACCCCGCCCTTTATAAAGCGGAGGGAAAAGAATAGCTTTTAAGTAAAGATAGGCCTTAAAGCTATAATTGTTAGTATAAGCAAAGTAAGAGCTAGTAGCTTATATAAAAAAGGATCTTACTTAAATATAAGTTATGCTTAATTAGTTTAAATCTCTTACCGCTTTTATAAATAAGGGATATTAGTGCTACGTTATAGTAAATAAGGCGTTTATACGTTAGATATAAGTGCTTATTAAGAGGATTACCCCGCGCTAAGTAAAGGGCGCCTTAAGTATAATAAAGGGTGCGGAGATTAAAGGCATTACTTAGCTAGCTATAAAAGTAGCCGGCTGCTTAAAGCTTATTATAGTATACGTAATCCCGGAGCTTAAATTCCCTTTAATCTTTAAGAAGCCTTAGCTTATATATATATAGTCCTTTTTAGTTTTATACTAAAAAAAGCTATAGTTCGGCGTAGTAAAGATATAGCTACGCTATGTTAACGGCGCCTTTAAGGAGACGGGGGCTATATTAAAACTAGCCGACGCCTTTAAGGTGCTTGCCTTTATCTTTATAAGTATAGTTAAACGGCTTACATGCTAAAAGGGTAAGGCCGCCGCTAATACGGCGATTTACGCTATAAGCCTTATTAATATTAATAAAGCCTTAAAAACTAAGACGGTAAAATCGCTTATAGACTTATAAAGGGTAATCTTATAGCGCTTCCACGACTTATTGCCGCTTTTTATAAAGCATAAGGCTAATAAGCTTAACCTTTATAAGCTAGGAGTTAACTATAAGATCCTTATTTATATAGATAAGTAAGAAAGGGAGTTCCTTACGCCCTTTAAGCCGCTATATAGTATATTATAGGCTAAGTTATTAGTACTTAAGAAGACCTTTTAAGACCTTTTAGATAAGGGGTTTATTTAAGTAAGTAGCTTTAAGGTAAGCGCCTTAGTGCTTTTTATTTAAAAACTAAAAAGCGGAATCTGCTTTTACTATAATTATTAAGCCCTTAATATAATTACGCGGCTAGACCGTTACCCGCTCCCCTTAATCTTTAATACGCTTTATAACTTATTAAAGGCAAAGTAGTTTACTAAGCTTAACGTTATATAGGCGTTTTATAAGGTATAGATTACGGAGGGTAAGGAGTAAAAGACGGCCTTCTATACTTATTATAGCCTATTTAAGTAGCTAGTAACTCCTTTTAGTCTTACTAAGGCCTTAGCTACTTTTTAACGTTATATTAATAACGTCCTTCGTAACTTCCTTAATAAGTTCGCCTTTACTTATATTAATAATATCCTTATTTATAGTAGCGGCCTATATAAAGACTATATATAAAAAGTATAGAAAGTCTTAAACTGCCTTTACTTATACGGCTTATACCTTAATCCGGATAAGTATAAGTTTAAGGTTAAGCGTATAAAATACCTTAGGTTTTTAATATATACCGGCGCGGGCATTTAAGCGGACCCCGTTAAGATATAGGCGATTTAGGACTAAGATGCCTTAATAACGCAAACTAGTATATAGAGCTTTTTAAGCTTCGCTAATTATTACTATATATTTATCTATAAGTTTTTTAAAATTATTATACCGTTAAACGAGATTATATAAAAAAAGGTAGCTTTTCGTTAAGGACTTATATAAGAAGGTGCGTTTTATATGCTTAAGGACCTATTTTTATAAGCCTTAGTACTGCTTTAATAGGATTTTAACCGCACTACTATAGTAAAAGCGGACTATAGCGGCTAGGCGCTTAAAGGCACGCTCTTATAAGAGGTAAAAGGATAGAAGTAGCTTATAGCCTTTTACTTAAAGAAGCTAACTTTAGCGGAAAGAAACTACGCTATTTATAATAAAAAGATACTCGCTATTATTAGCTATCTTAAGTAATAATAAGCGGAGCTTTATAGTTATAAGAGCTTTTAAGTCCTTATAAACTACCGGAACCTTAAGTATTTTATAACTCGCTAGCACCTCTTTAAGCGGTAAGCCTATTAAGCTAAGTACTTATCCCGCTTTAACTTTTAGATTAAGTATAGGCTAGGTTAAAACTCCGCTATCTTAAACGCGCTTTTTTAACGGGACTAAGACCGTACTATAAATACGGATATTAAGGCGCGGGATTTATAGCTTATTCTATAAGCGGCGTTGCGTATATATTTTAAGGTCTCCTTTATTAAGGAGCCTTTAACCCCCTTATTTAATGCCCTTATTAAGGAGCCTTTAACCCCTTTATTTAATAAGGTAGACCCGCCCGCTATATTAAAGGTAAGTATCTTACCTTTCTTACTAGCGCCTTCTTAAGCGCTAGGTTTAAGGGACTAAGTAAGCCCGGGCGCTTAAGCGGCGAGGTTCTTTTAAGATAAGGGCCTTTAGCGTCTTTAAGATAGGCTAGCTTCTTAAGACTATATATATAAGAGCGTGCGGCGCGCTATAAAGTCCGGCGTACGATTTTTAAATCTAAAGCTACGATTAAAAGTATAGGTAGCGGACTGCTATATTAACTTAAAGGGGCACCTCCGCTTAAGGGGTAAGTTATAAGTGCTAAGCGCTTCTTATATAATAAAAGCTAATAAGAGGAACGCCTTATTAAAGGATAAGCTAAGGAACGAGCTTTAGTAAAAGCTAATATAGCTAATCTACGACTTTAATATTATCGGCTACCTTAGCTAATAAGGCACGGCGGTAAGGCTTATAAGAGACTTTTATTAGCCCTTTATATAGTATTATATACGCCGCTTCCTTTATAATTATAATATTTATAGCTATATAAAGATTTAGCGGGCGCTTTATAAAGAGCTCCTTAAGTAGCTGCTAATCCCGGAATTGTTTTAAATATATATTTAAATAGATTTTATAATAGACCTTTTACTTATATTAAGGGGGAATCGCTATATATAGGTTATTAAGGACCGCTTTAATAAAGAAGTAATACTTAAGCTAATACCTTTTATAAAACCGGAGGTATATATAAAACGTTTCTTTTAATACTAAGCGTAAATATATAGCTAGCTTGCTTAACTTATAAGCGATAAAGGCTTTAATTAAACAGGGCGCTTTTAGTTATACCTTTATAAGCTGCTTTAAGTTACTTAGCTACTTAGCTCTATATATTACCTATAAACTAATAAGGGCTTAAAATACGTTAATTAAGAGGTATAAGCCTACCTATAAGCTATAGTAGCCCGGAACTAAGCAAACTAAGACTATTAGCTCCTAGCTATATAGCTTACTTTAAATAGTAAGCCTTAAGCGTTTATTAATATAACCCCTTTTTTTATATTATATAGCTTTAAACCCCCCTCCTTAATACTTTAAGTAGTAAATATAGCGGCGGAAGAGCACCTAACCGCCTTACTAAAAGCTTAAGCTACTTACTTCGTTTAAAAACTTAAAGAAACTATAAACTATAACTAATTAATAATAGCAGCGGCCGCGTAAAATTAAGAGCAGCACGCTAATAAGTTTAAGTCTTTAGCAGAGGGTTTCGCACTAAGAAATAAGGTTTAGTTAAACTTCTATAACTATTAATATAGCTACTTAAAGAAAAAGCTTAACTAGCTATATACTAAGTTTATAATATAGAAAGTTATTAGCTTATAAGTTATAAAGCTTAAAAAGTTAACTTTAAGGATATATTATAAGATTAACGTAAACTTATTACGCTAAGCGGCTTAAGACCCCTTACTTAATTAAGCGGTTATAGACCCTTAGCTCCTTATAATTAAAATTAAAAAAGAGGAGAAATTCGCAATTAAGGAGGTAATAGTAGCTTATTAAAAGAAAGTAAGTAAAGGTAAGCGGTAAGAGGTGCTTATTTAGTAGTATAGCTACTTAAACTTAACTTAAAAGCCTATATAAGAGCTTACGGGCGCTAATACTTTAAATAAGTTTAAAGCCCTTTATAAGCTAGTAAATAAGAATAATAAGCCTAGCGATTAATAGCCCCTCTTTAAGCGGAAATAAAAGGTAACTTAAGCCTTTTTATTACTTATAGCGTCTTATAAAGCAGAAGGGAAAAAGGAGTTATATTTAAGGCCGCCTAGCTTTAGCGACTAAGGCCTATGCTACTTATCCTTATCTTAAGTCCCTTTCTTATTATTATCTTTATCCTCCCCTTCCTCCTCCTCCCCCTCCTCCTTAAAGGCGGCGGCGGCGGCCTTTAAAGCGCGGAGATAGCCCTTTAGCTTAGATATCGAAGCGGCGGCGGCGGTAAATAGGTTAAAAGGGGCAGCGGCGGCGGCGGGCACGATAAGGCCGGCGGCGGCGCTATAGTAAGTAGTGCGGATAGCTAAGATAGGGGCGGCGGGGATAGATAGGGGCACCGCTAATAGCGCTATATAAGCGGTCTTTTTAACTAAGGATAGTTAGCGCTAGTCGCTATAGTAAGTGTAGTAAGGAAGGAGGAAAAAAAGGGGGGGGACTTACTTAAGTATATAGCTTATCCGCTTAAGCGAGCATAAGTAATAGTAAGCGGCGGCGGCAGCTTTTAATTACGCCTTAACTACTTTATTACTACCGCTACTACTACTGCTACTACTACTATTATTATTAGTTTAAAAAGAAAAAGAAGGAAAAGAGGGTTAAAAGTAAAGGGATAAGGTATTTATACCTTTTAGTCCTTAACTTAAAGCATAAAATACCGCGATAGCGGATAAGCCGCTTAATATACCACGGGGCGATTAAGGGCAGATAAGGTGCTTGCTTAATAAGTAGACGGGCTTTTTAATAAGTAGCCGCCTAATTTAAAGCAGGCGGCGGCGGCGGGTAAGGCTATTAAACCCTTTATTATACGGCCTTACTTACTATAACGCGAGTTTAGCGCTTACCGGGCCGCGGACTAAGTAGCCTTTTATAATAGCTAATAACCCCTTTAAATAGCTCCGGGCTATATAGCGCGGTATAAAGAGCGGAGGTATTATATTAAAGTCTTTAACTTATAAGGTTATAAGGACTTAAGCTATAGCTTAAGCCTTATTATATAAAGAGGGCCGGGTTTATATATATAAATACGGACCCGCTATATATAAGCAGGCTCTTTATAGCTTATTATTATAATACTACGGACGGCACTTATATACTAGCCTCTGCTTACTTCGTAATAATAACTAATACTACTATTAAGCTATCTTTTAATAAAGCCCTTTTTAGCTACTAACTAAACTTTTATATTAATATTAAGGATAATATTATAAAAAAGGAGGTACTTAAAGTAAAAGTTAGAATTAATAAGCTAAAAGCTTTATAATAACGACTTAAAGAATATTAGCAAAAGGCTACTAAAGCGTAAGTAAAGTACTATAACTTTAAGCACTAATTACTTTTACTTAAAGTTAGTAACTTTATTATGCTCTTTATAAAGAATTTACGGCTTAAAGATAAGAAGAGAAAGCTATCTTTAAAGTATATTAAACCTTTTTAAGTACTATAAGTTTTTAAAAAGCAAGCTTATCGTTAAGCCTTTTTTAATTAGTACTTATATATATATAATATATTTTACGTTAGCTTCTTAAAACCTTTAAAAGAAAGGCTAAGTAATTAAAAAAGCGCTAAACTATTAATAATACTTAACCTTTAAGATAAAAAAGGCGAATAAGAAGTTTAATAAGTACTAAATAAGAAACGCGTTAAAAGTAATATTTTTTTCTTAATTAAGTAAAAAGAATAGCTAGCAAAGTATAAATAGTAAATAAATACTAAGGATAAAGTAAATAAATAAGTACTTATTAGCGAATACTTTATTAACTTTACTAAAAAAAAGAAAAAACGCAAAACTTAGGAAAAGCTAAGATATTAAAAGCGTAAAAATAACCTACTTATTAAGTAATAATTCCTTACTAGCTTAGTATTAATAAACTACTTATTAATTATATCTATAGTTAGGGTAACTATTTAAAATTTAGTAAAATATAAAATAGGGGAAAGAAATAAGTAAAAGCAAAAAACTAAAAGAAAATATAAAGCTAAGCGAAATCCTCCTTAAAATAATAATAAAAGAAAAACTATAAGCTATGTTATTACTATCTTACGTTATTAATAAAGAAAAGATAAAATAAAAATAAAAAAAAGATAAACCTAAACTATCTTTTACTTATATTAACGCTTCGCCGGTATTATAAGAACTTATTAAACAGTCCCTTTATTTATATTAGTTAAAGAGGAAAACGTTAGTATACTTTACTTCTTTATTAGCTATATCTTAATTAGTATAGTACTTACCTCCGCTTTTATTATAAGTAAGGTATATCGTAAAAACGTATAGCCTATATTGCCTATAAGTAGCTAGAGTTTAAACTATACTTCTTAAGTATAGTACTTTAGATTAGCTACGTTAATTTTAAAAGGCAGCGCTAAGGTTAACTAAGTAAGTAGCTTACGCCGCTTATTTATAAGTATGTAATAATTACTACGCTAAGACTAAGAAATCGTTAGCTAAACGCTAATTTATCGATTATATATTAATTACTATCGTATTCTTCTTTATACTTATAATACTATTCTTCTTTTAATAAGTTATCTTTAAGATATTAAACGCCGTATAAAGATATTAAGCTATTATAAAGAGATAGTAGCAAGCCTCCACGCTAAATATAAAGGCATTATTATTGCTATCGTTATCCTTAACGTTAATATAATTAACTTAAAGTATATTAAGCTCTTAAATAAAATTAAACACGGCGACTATATTAGTATAGTCGCTAGCTATAAGTATAGCTACTTATATAACGATTAGCTAATAAATATAAATAATAAATTTAATTTATAATTATAGTAAATTAAAAGTATACTTAATTATAAGTAGCTATACGCTAATAGTACTACTTATGCTTTATAGAGGTAACGTTAAAGAAAATATACTTAATCTTTATAACCTTAATATACTTAAGCTTTAATACCTTATAAGCTATAATAGCAATATAGAAATAATATATATACTAAGGTTTAGCGGATATTATACTACTAGTATAAATAGTATAGGCTTTAGCTTTAAACTATATATATTTTACTTATAAAACGACAAATATATTAGCCTTACTATTACTTATATTAATTTAGGTATTATTATTGCTATTACTATTACTATTACTTGTTATATCGGGCTACTTTCCCTTAAGGGGAGGTATAATAAGCGGAGTATTTTAGCTAAGTATTGCTAGTATCTTAAGGCTTAATTAGTTTTATTACTACTACTCTTAAATAGTAGTATTACTATTAGCACGACTAATATTAAACCTTAAAAGGCTTACTTTATACTTACTAATTATTAGTAAGCGTATTAATTACTATATCCTTAAAAATAAGTATAAAGTCGGATATAAGCCTCTTTTTAGGAGGTGTTCCTTTATTATAAGGTAGCTATAAGCTAAGCGTCTCCTTAGCTTAACTTCTCTTAATACTAATACCGGCCTTTTTAGCTAAAAAAGAGTTAAGGACTTAAAGAGAACCTTAGTCGCGATTATAACGCTTTAAGGGCAAACCCCTTAAGAGTTAATACTATATTTAACGTAGGAAATCGGCGCGCTTGTTAGTTAAGCGCGGCTTTAAAGTACGAGGTATATTAGCGATATTAAAGAGGAATTAAAGATATAATAAATAAGGAGCGAAAAGGTATAAAAAGCTAAACGGTAAAATAATTACGGAAAAGTTAAAAAAGAAAAGAAAAATAAAAGGTACGGGGATAAGTAAAATAAACTTTTAACTAGTATATTACTACTAATATATAAGCGTAATACTTATAATAACTTAAAAGCAATTAACGTTATTATAACTTTTTATATAACCCCGCGTATTTAATACTATATTTAATTACGTGCGACCCTTAAGCGTATATATAACTATACTTTTATTATGCGTACTTATATAATAATACTAACTAAGGATATAATTATAAATTTATATGACTAAATCCTTAATAAATAGTATACTTAATATACTTTTAACTAAATAGCTAAGGGCGTTTATAATAAAAGGGGGATAATTATAAAAATAGTACTAATAGTATAAGCTAACTAAGTATAGGGAATACGTAAAGTAAAAAGCCTTACTTTCGTTCTTAACTTTATAAGTAGTTAACAGGCCCCCGGGATTAAAGCTAAGAGACTCTTTTTTTTATAAGCTTTAGTCTTAAAATAAAGTAAGTAGCTAAGTAATATTATAACTTATCGTACTATCTACTATCTTTAATACTTAATTAATAGTATTACGAGACTATCTCTTTATACTTATATTCTTAGTTATTTAAATAGGTTTTTCTTTTAACTAAGTAAACGCTATATAAGCTATAGTAAATTTATTTAAGCTAAGCAGTTAGTAAATATAACCTATAGTCTTAGTAAGCCTTTAATAAATCGTTAAATCGTCTTAAATTATCTTTTAAGTATATATAAGATATAGCTAGTTAGGCCTTATTTTCTTATAGGTTAAACTTATTTTTTTCACGCTAAGAAATACTTTTAAGATTTTAAAGTTTATTTAACTTATAGCTACGAAAGAATTTTCTTATATTTACTAATCTATTTATTAATATTCTTATTTTCTACTAAACGATAAAAGGATTATAAAAAGGTAAAATCCTACTACTAGCTTATCTTTATAAGAAATAAATATATTATTAAAGCTTGAAATATACCTTAGTCAATATACTATATAAGCAATATAATACTAGAATTTAATAGCTTCTTATACGCTAAAAAGACGAATATAAACTAAGTACTAGTAAAGGATAAGCGGAAAAGTCTACTTTATAGCCTAGAAAGGAATAATAATAATCCGGCGGACCGGAATAACTATAATATACCGGAACGGCATAATAACAATCTGGCTATTACCTCTTTAAGCCTATAAAAGACTCTCTTTTCCCCTTTTCTTCTTAGCTAAAACTTAACCCTTTAAGCGATTTAAATTCGCTCTTCTCGCTACCTTTTTTCTTTCTATGTCTTAGTGCCTCCTCCGTCTTATGCTTTTAATAAGATTCTTATTAATAAACGTTTAGCTTTTAGTAAATTACTATAATTAAGTAGTTTAGCTAATAAAGCGCGGCCTTAGCTTTATATTATAAGCGCGATATTAAAAACTTAAAGTTATATCTTATAGCTATATTTTTAAGCTTTTTAATTGTTTTTTATTATAGTTTTAATAAGTTTCTAAAATATTATTTTACTACGCTTCCTTTAAAGAATAAAGCTAATTAAAAAGCTAATTTGTTTATATAAGCCTTATTTTTACTAACGTTTTAGCGGATAAATTAATAAAATACTTTACTTTTTAAAATATACTAGCTTTAATATCTTCTTACCCTTTATTAAAAGATACTTTTAGTAGTCTTAAGAAGTTAAATCTCTTTATATCTTTAGCTTATAATTAAGGTTTTTTTAATAGCTTAGTTAGCGCGTCTTTTTTTCTTAGTGCTTAGAAAAAACAAAAGAATAATTCGTTTAATATTACTACTATTCTTATTAAGGGGCTTAAGGCTATACTTAGTTTTAATATTTATACGCTAAGTATAAATAAGTTCGGCTTATAAAAGGTATTGCTTATTATATCTTTATCGCTTATTATTAAAGTCTTAGTTTTAATCCTCTCGCTAAGCGCTTAACCCTTTATTTTATACGTATCTTAAAATCTAGTATGCTATAAAGCCTTATAAGTAAGCGGCTTCTTTTTATTAATTAAAAGTCTTAAAAACGCCTTAGTTAGCGTAAATATAGCGGATAAGGCTAAACGGTAATATTAAACTAAGAAACTACTAAGTATTCTTTAAAGCGGATTTCCGGTTAAGGCCTATAAACTAAATTTTATTAGTAATACGCGGGAAACATATCTACTAAGCTTATTATCTTAAGAGAAAAGTAGCTTTATCTTAGGTTTAATCTAAAAAGTATTAAAAGGGTAAGGACTTAAAGAGTCTTTAAGTTAGCTCGTTTTTGCTTTTTCTATTTAAAGAATAGTAGATTTAACCGCTTAATACTAAATTGAATTTACTTAATTAAATAAGTTTTATTATTTTACCCTTTATATTTTATTAGCATTTTAAAAGCAGATTACTTTTTAAAGGGTAGTAATCTTAAGTTAGCTTTATAAGACTTATTTTATATCTTATTTAACTTTATAAGCTATTATAATATAATACCTAAAAAAAAGTAAAGAAGATTATTAAACTAATATACTTAGTAAAGCGCGGCTTTTTTTACTTTTATAGCTTACTTATCTTAAAGCTTTATTATAAACGCGTTTTAAAAAAGGTAGTTATTATTAAACATAAACTTAAAAGCTAGCAAAAACTTCTTATTAAAGAAAATAATATTTAGTTATTAACTTTTTATAAGATAAGCGCTAAATTATATAATATAGTCGCTTTAATATTAGCGGATATTTATAGGATTTCCGTTTAAATAAGTACGAATTACTACTTTTTACTACGCTTTATAGTATAAATATAAGGGGATAAAGCGCGGACTAATTACTACTAATTAAGCCGGTATTATAAACTAATTACTACTAGTTAACCTTAAAACTATAAACTAATTACCGCTAGCTAAGCTAGTATAATAAGCTAATTACTATATATAAGTATATATAAAGGTTTATAAATAGTAAAAAGCTTATCTTTTCTTTATAGTATATTTAGCTACTTTATACTTAGTTTTCTATACTTATTTTAGGGATCTTTTACTATACTATTAAGCCGTTAATTATTAATATGTAAATAAACTATATATATCTTTGAAAAATTACTTAATAAACTAAGTATAAACTTAGTAAAAGAACCTATTAATTATAGTTAAGGAAATCCCTTAAATATCCTTAGATCCCGTAAAGATTATAGTGAAGTTTATCCTATATTTTCTAGGGTATTTCTTTACTTAAAAACGCGCTAAACTATAGTTAAGATATCCCGCGGAAATTTTTAAATATCTTTTAAAGATATTAGCGGAATCCGTTTAGTAGTTTCCGCAGTACTTTTTATAGTTAAAATAATTATAAACTATAGTTAAAAAAGCTCTTAAGTATTTATAGTTATATTTTAAAAACCTTAAGAAGGTCCGCTTAGTAATGTTTATTATATCTCCTTAAGTAAGTCTTTATAGCGGATGCTTTAAGCGTTTTAGCTATATAGTTTTATAAGGGCTTCTTAAGAGCTAAAAAAGAAGTCTAAGCATAGCCGCCTAGATTTTATTATAGTATAAAAATACTAAGTAATAGTTATTAAAGCTATTAAGGTTATAAAAACTTAATAAGCTGGTTTTATATAATTAAAATACTTAATAGAAGCTATTATTAAGTAGTAAGTAAGTAAACTAGTATAATTTATTTAATATAGATTTATAAGTGTAAAAAAGAGAATAAAACTTAGTTTTTAACTAACTAAACAAAGTAAAGTAAAAGGATCTTATTATAAAGATTTCTTATAATAAAACTAGCTAAAAGGAAAAGTTAAAGGAAAAAAGAGGAAAACTCTTATTTTATAACCTTTTAAAGCTATAAAAAAGCTTCTTTTTTATATACCTTTATATACTTTTATCTACTCAATTAAAACTTAAACTTTATATAACTTATAAAGTTATAAAAATACTTTTTTAGATATTAAAAATTGTTTTAACTCTTGTTTATGTAAATAATTAGTAATATACTAGCTATTTCTTATAACTAGCGTTTTATAATAAATATTCTTATCTTTTAACCTTTTATAAGATTTTATCTTCTTTTAAAAGGAGGCTTTTTACCTTAGCTTTATATAAGCATTAGTAAATTATATATAAAGCATTAATTAATTTATTTAATACTAATTTTATTACTAGCTAAAGCTAGCTTAAAATAATTAAAGGTATATTTAACTTATACCGCTTATAGTTAATATTAGCTATCTTTAACTATTAAGCTATATTACCTCTTTTTATAACTATTTATATTTACTTTAATAGTTATAGTTTATAACTAGCTGTTTTTACTTTACTAGTTACTTCTTTATATTTAGCGGTACTAACTTTATTAAATATTAATACTTCCTTAGTCCTTAAGATTATTAACGGAATAAGGTTTTTATTATACTAACAAACCTTTAAGCTAATATTATAAACGTCTTTTTATATCTTTAATATCTTATTACTATTAAGTTATATATTTACTAAGCGATAAAAACTTAAAGCTTATTTAGCTTTTTATTCTTTTTTTTCTTAAAGTATTAAACTTTACTTAGTACTTATAAACGGTCTTTAAAACGAAAGCGCCTTTTTATATTTATTATATATATACTTACTTAAACTTTTAATTACTAATTTAATATAAGTAACTAGTTACTATTTTATACTACTTAAAATACTACTTTATACTTTTTATCTTTTTATAATATTATTATTAACTGCTTTTATATCTTCGGCTTATAAAATATATAAGCCGGCTTTATTTATTCTTTAAGTGCTTTTTAGCTTAAGTTTAAGTTAAGTTTTAGCTAAACTTTACTTTTAATTACTTTAGTTTTAAGCTAATATATTAAGTCACCCGCTTTATTTATATAAGCAATTAACTTTATATATTTTTCTCTTACTTATATTATTAAAACTATATACTCTTTTATATTTATCGTTATAAAAGATTTATATACTCGCCGCTTAAAAGAACTTAATATCTTATTAGTTATAAGCTTTTTAAAATTTATTAAACAATATATTTCATTCCCTTTTTATTTATTTTATCTGCTAGCATATCTTAATTATTACGCAATAATACGTTAAGTATTACTATTAACCTCTTAAAGTAGTATTTTATTATAAAGTTATATAAAGCAAGCTTTACTACTTATTTACTTTACTTTTTATTTAACTTCTTTTTTATTATAAAGTACTAAAGGTATTTATAATTTATTAGTAATATAAACGTTAGTATATTATATAACTTTACCTTTAAAAAGTTTAAGTATTTTATAATCATACGTAGCTCCTTATTATAAATCGGGTGATTTATTTTCACTATATTTAGCTATTTTAAAAAAAGCTAACTAAGCGCTATATTTTATTTAACCTTATTTATATTGATATAGTACTTATTATATACTTTTAGTAGTTTACTTTTAGGTATATCTTTCTGTTAATGTTATATAGCTATAGTATTACTATATTATAAAATACTTTTTTAATAAATTTAAACGCGCTTAAGTGCTTATTAAATTACAAGAAAGTTATATTCTTTTTATAAAAACTATTTTAATATAGTAAAGCTTTAGAATAAAGCGGGATAAAAGCATAATAATAATTTATAAACTTAAGGAAGCTTTAAACGCTTTTTAAAATTTTTAGTACTTACTATATTTAAATTACTTAAATTATTTTTATAGTATATTAAACCTTACTCTTAGCTTTTATAATAAAACTTAAGTACTTTACGTTTTTTATAATAAAGTTATAATTCTATAAGTCTAATATAAAGCCCGCTTTTTATAGCTTTTTAAGCACTTTTATTACTTTCTTTTAATAATTATAAAGCAACTTTAATAAGTAAATTAATATTTTCTTTATATACGCTATAATAAAATCGTAGAAGCAGTATTTTAATACTTAGTTAATATAATATTAAAAAGTAGCTAGCGCTCTTATAAAGCTAAATAAGTATACTTACTACTTAAAAAAGCTAAACTTAATCTTAAAGGCTATTTTAAACTTATAGCCTGTTATAATCTTAATCTTATAAAACGCAATAATAATACTAAGTTTTATAAACTAATATACTTTTACTAATATTTATAGCGTTTTTAAAATTAGTAGTAGTATATATTAATCCCTTTTTAAAATTATATTTAAAGCTTAATAATTATAGTAAAAGTATAAATAGCTATTAAACTTATTTATAAATAATACTAGCGCTATAGCTATAAAGCTACTTAAGCCAACAAGGTTTACTTTAAGTAACTAATTTAAAGTCTTTTTCAAAATAAGGAGCTTTTTTTAAAAAATTATATAAAGGCCCTTATAATAATAGCGGCTTTTTATTATCTTTATTTAAAGTAAAATAAATTTTATAGTTTACGCTTAGTTAAAACGGGGGCTACTTAAGTGCTTTTATATATATAAAGAGATTTAAGTAAGCTTATAGTCTTAAAGCTAAGATTTAGTCTGCTAAGTTAATAAGTGTTTTTAGTTAAAAGGACCTTTTTATTTTTTTTAATATAATTGCTTTTTTATTTAACGCTTCTTACCGCCTTTAGCTTTTTTTTTTAAGCTTTTTCTTATTAATACTCTGCTAAAAAGATTAAGGCGCTTATTAGCTTTGCTTTTAAACATTTTTAATCTTTACGGCTTTTTTTAACTCTTAAAGGCTTACTTAAATCCCCGCCTTTTTATAATAGATTTTATCCCTCTTAGTATTATAAACCGTTTTATTTTTCTTTATTTATATTCCCCTTAAGAATATATTATAGCTTAACCTTTATACTATATAGGCGAACGTTTATCTTAAATACTTATTTACTTTTATTTTTAACGCTATAACTCGTTTTATTTTAAGTGTTAATATATCTTTTAAAAATAGATATAGTCGCTTTTTTCTTCTATTCGCAAAAGGTATTTATAGCTTTATAATTACTCCTTTGCTTATAATAATATAATAATTATAGCTTATATTTATAGACGCGTTTAGCCTCTTTTTCTTATTAATATTAACATTATGTAGTACTAAGCTTAGTTTTAAGTACTTTTTTTTAACTTTTAAGCTATTTATTATCTTTTTTCCTTTTTAGCGCCTGATTTTAATTCTTTTTTAAATTAAAATTGACTTTAATTACTTCCTTAGCTATTACTATAGCTACTTATAAAATCCTTTTTTTTTCTTATAAACGCAAGCAATATACCTTATTATCCTCTAAGTATAATATTTCTATATATTAAGTTAACTTTACCCTTTTTTTAGCTAAATTATAGCGTTTATTTTACTTATTAACCTATTACTTTTTAAGTCCTTTTTATTTTAAGTCGCTTTACTTACTACTTTATCTAGCCTTAAAACGGCTACTTAGTTTATTAAACCTTTTTTAGCTTTATTATAATTTATACTATATTATTAGTATATACTAAAAATTTAAAAGGTTAACTATTATAAGCACATTCTTTAAGAGAAAGCTTAAAGCGCCTTTTAAAAATATAATCTATATATTATATAGCTATAACCTTCCTCTTGCTTTAAAACGCCTTTATTTAAACTTTAAAAAAACGCTATAAATCTTTACCTTTTACTTTATTTAACTGAAAAAATAGCCGCTATAGCCCGCGATTAAATATTTATATTAAAGTAAATTAAGTTAAAGTACTTAAAGAACTTTTAATAAATATAGCCTTAATATATATTAGTATTATAATAAGTTACTATAGTTTACTATAGCTTAGTATTTAAATAGTTATGAATTTAATACAAAACCTCCTTTAAGCTTAAGAAAATGTCTTAGTTAATCTTATACCTCTCTTAAAAATATTATAATTAAAGTATAAAGTAGCGATACTAGCTGTTAAACTTTTTAAGTACAAAAAGCGGCTTTTACTAGCCTTTTTATATCGCTTTCTTTCTTATTATAAGTATTACAGCCCCTGCTATTATATTATAAAGTAGTATTAAGCCACTAGTTAATAAGCAGACCCTGTTTTATATATATATTCTTCTTATTCTTTTTAGCTTTTATATTAAAGCTTTAAATGAATTTATTAACTATTTAATTTACTATTAGCTTACTTAAACATAGTGGCTTATTTTAGTAGCCCCCGCTTATAGCGAAAAGATCGCTTATTAAACCTTTATTAACATATTAATCTTTCTTAGCCTTTTTTTTGCCTTTTTTAACCTTAGCCTTTTTATACTAAGTAGTTTTTTTACTTATACTATATTATAAATAATAAGTCTTTTTTAAGGTAATATAATATTATTTAAAAAGGGCTTAAAATATATTTAGGACTAGTATATACTTAGTTTAGTAGTATATAGATAAATAATTATTTATTTAAAGCTATAAAAAAAAGAGGAAAACTTTATTAAAGCTATATAGCTCCTTATATAAGTATTGCTTATACGGCTTATACTTAAGTCGAGCTTAAGCTAAGTTTAGGTTAAGTCTTATTTAACTTTAGCTATATATTAGCCTAACTTAAAAGTATTTACTATAATATAATTATTGCTCTTTTTATAGTATAGCTTATAATAACTTTATTATAATACTTAATTTAGTAATTTAGCTTTTTATAAATAAACTTTTAAGCTTAATATAATAGCTATACTTTATAATAATAATTTCTTAAAACTTTTAATATTTGTATTTAGTTTACTTAAGCTAATATTTTTATTAAAGTTATTACTTTTCTTAAAGCTCTTAAAACTGCTTTTACTATTATTATTAAGGCTATTAATCTTATTAAAAATAATACTAGCTAAAACGTTAAACCTTTTAGCTTTAACAACTTTTATAATATTATATTAATAAACTTTATTATATATAAGTATTACGGGCTATATTATAAAAAAAAGCAATAGTTATACTATAGCGAATAACCCGAAGTTAGGCTAATATATAGCCGAAGTCGTACAAGACTTTACCTAAACTTAGCTTAAGTTCGACTTAAACTTAACTTAAGTACGGGCTACTTAAGCGACTTATATAAAGTACGAAGCTATATAGCCTAAATAAAGATTTCCCCCTTCCCTCTTTAGCTTTAAATAAATAATTATTCGGCTATATACTATTAAACTAAGTATATATAGGCCCTAAATATATTTAAAGCTCCTTTTTAATAAGGTTATATAACCTAAGAAGAGACTTACTAACTACGATATAGCGCGAGTAAGAAGCTTACTTAGCGTAAAGGGGCTATGCTTAAGGGGCTTAAAAGGGAGGGCTAAGAGAGGCCGATATTTAAACGAGGGTTAAATAAGTAATCCTCTTATTATAAGTAAAAGCCGCTAAAACAAGCTATAAAGTTTAAGTAAGCTAGTAGTAAATATAATAGCTAATAAGCTAGTTCGGGGCCTTAATATAAAAGCTAAAAGAGATAGTAAGGACGTATATATAAAAAAAGGCTAGCCTATTAATTCGTAGTTTAATACTACCTTATAATATAATAGTAAGGGCTATAACGCCCGCGATAAAGAAAGAAGTAACGAAGAAAAAGGATTAGTAAAAGCTACTCCTAGCGCTAAGGAAATTCGACGGCTAGCGGCGTTATTTTACGCCTTAAGCACAATATTTATAAAAAAGGTATAAGATCGATAAAGACTTTTTCTTAAGCTTAAAGGAGGTTTTCTACTTGATTTATAACTACTTAAATATAAGGCTATAGTAAACTATAGCGACTTACTATAGTATTAACGCGGATTAAGGTTATAATTAGTAAGAATTCCTTAAGTACCTCGATTCGATCTACCTTAATATTAATATTTAATCGCGGGCGGCGGCGGCTATCCGCATAATTAAATAAAGAGAGAACTAAACGTTTATAACGTTCCTCCTTAAGTTTAGGTAAAGGCTTTTTAAGGCGGGAGGGGGGTTATAGCTATATAATATATAAATTATATTCTTAAAAGGCGCCTTAAGCCTTCGCCTTAAGGAGGCACTGCGATAATCGACCTTTTAACTTTAAGCTTCTTAGCATATATTAAAGTAAGTAGTATAAATCTTAGTAAAGCTAAAGAGGGTTTAGTAAAATAAGTAGCCGTTTTAAGGCTAGAAGAAGGTAATAAAGGGGGCGACTTAAGACTAAAAAGACTTAAAGGGCGATACTTTAATAAGTAAAATTAACGCTATAACTTAGCTAAGAGGAGGATAAAGCCGGCCCGATATATAAAAGTGTTTTACTTATAAGGTAATAGGGTATATCGCCTGCTTTTATAAAAAAAAAAAGACAGAACCTTATAAGTAGCTATAGCTATAACCGGGGAGGTAACTAAAGTAAATTCTAATTTAAGAAAAGAGGAACCTTAGTATAAAGTTAAGCGCTAAAAGAGAAGGAGAAATAGTAAATAGCTTAAAAGTTAATAAAAAAGCACCTTATGCTAAACTTAGTATTACTTAAGGTTAGTATTAATAAGAAGAAGGGGCTTAATATACTTATAAATATAGGCTATAATTACTATACTATAGTAAGTAAAGGGGTAGCGATAAGGCTATAAATACCCTTTACGGATAGGATAAGGAGGCTACTATAGCCCTTTTTAAAGGACATACTAACGCTTTAAACAAAGGGGATTATAGCGTTTAAGATAAAGATTAATAAGCACTTAAAATAGATATTCGCTTATATAGTACTAAAGTTAAGCTACGATATATTCTTAAGGAGACCGTAAATAAAGAAGAATAAGGTAGTTTATAATATTAAAGGGGATTAGATTTAGTATAAGAAAGCGGGGATTTAAATTAGCCTCTACGGATTAAAAAAAGCCGCGAAGATCGCGAATATTTAAGAAGCGAAGCTTATAAGCGCCTTTATTTTTATAGCGGAGTGCCGATAGGAAAAAGCTTAAAAGAATAACTAAAGGTAATAATAAGCGCTTTATATAAAGGTAGTTACGATAAAGGATATAAAGAGGGCCTTTAGCTAAAGACGCCGGTTAACTTAGCGGACTATATCTTAGCTTAAGCACTATAAGCTTATTTAAACCTTTTCGCACTTATAAAGGCACTTAAGTAACCCCTATTTTAACTAAGCGTATACTATAAGATCTATCTTACCTTAAATAAGGATAGTAAGGAGCCGCTACTATTATAAAGGCCTCTTTATAATATATTAAAGGAAGAACTCCTTATCCTTTAAAAGACTTTAAACGAGCTACTAAAAGCAAACCTTATCCGCTTAAGTAGTTTATTAGCCGCGGCGCCGGTATTATTTATAAAGAAAGCTAATAGCCGCTTATACTTTTACTATAACTACTAAGCCTTAAATATAATTACGAAAAGGGATTAGTATACGCTACTATTAATTATAAAAACGCTAAGGATACTAGTAAAGGTATATTAGTTTATAAAACTTAACGTTGTTATAGCGTTTTATAAGATTAAAATCGCGGAGGGCTATAAGTTTAAGATAGCCTTTTAGATAAAGTTCGGACTATTTATATAGTAAGTATGCTTATTAAGCCTTATAAAAACGCTAGCTACCTTTTAACGCTATATTAACTAAGTATTAAAAGATTACTTTTATAAGTTTATTATAGTATATATAGATAACGTTTTAATTTACTTATTAAGGTCCCTTTATAAGTACTAAAAAAAAGTAGCGAAGGTACTTAAAAAGTTATAAGAGGTAGGCCTTATACTAAACCTATAGAAATATAACTTTATAATAAAAGAAGTAAAGTACTTAAGCTTTATTATATAAGCTAAGGGTAAGGTCCGGTACGACTTAAAGAGGATTTAGGCTATTAAAATATAGTAAGCGCTAAAGAATATAAAGCGCGTTTAAAGCTTCCTTAAGTTCGTAAATTACTACTATACCTTTATCCCGCTTTATACTAAGGCCTCGTAGTGCTTAAATTACTTTTATAAAAAAACGCAAGATTTTTATAAACTAATAAGCACTAAGCCGTATTTAGGTTTATCCGAAAAGCATTTTATAATACGCTAATACTCTAGCTATATAACCTTAAAAGGGAAATATACTTAAAAGCAAACTACTCCGGATATATAATAAGCGGTATATTAATATAAGTAAGACTAAATAAAATACGATACTTAATAAGTTTCTTCTTAAAACGACTTAATATAGCGTAGTATAATTACTTAATTTATAATAAAAAGTTACTCGCGATTATATAATACTTAGACTTTTAAGGGGTAAAGTTATATAATATACTAGCGTTTATAGTACTAATAAATTATAAGAATTTAAAGTACTTTATAATAAAGAGAAAGTTAAATAAAAGGTAAAGTAAATAAGCGATAAAGCTTGCTTTATATAACTTTATATTAAAGTATTACTTTAAGAGGTTAGCGGTAATACTTAATACTTTATCGCGCCGCGATTAAGATAAGCTAAAAGGAGCATTTAATAAAAAGGAAATAAGATATATAGTATAGATAATCTTAAAAAGCGCGCGATTAATAAGATATTAAGTCCCCCTTAGCGGTAAGCACGTAAACCTCCTACGATAATTAATATAAGAAAAGCGTATTATTATAATAATACGGGTAAGGGAAGAGAACGCGGGGTTAATCGCTTATAAAAGTAAGGCGGATAACCTTATACCTTAAGATAAAGGCGGGGCGAATAAAAGCAAAGTTTAGCTAAAACTTAACCTAAACTTAAGCTAAGACGTACTTAAGGAATAAGTATAACTAGCCCGCGTATTTAATAAGTAAGAGATATAAAAGCGGTAGATAGCAATATTATAAAAGAATAAAGAGTACTAAGTAGTATTTTAAGTAATATAAAACGGCGACCGGTCGCTTACTTTAAAATAGTAATTAAAAGTTTAAGTAAGTAAGTATATAATTAATATAAGGGGGCGCCTTTACTTTAAAGACCGGCTTTAAGTATTAAGTAAGGCTTAATACCTTAAGGAGGGGGAGGATAAAAAGCTAGATAAGCTTTAGGTATTAATCGCTTAATAAATATATATCTTAATAGCGGTAGGATACTTAAGGTATAAAAGAACGCTTATAATATTAGCTTAAAAGGTTTTTTAGCTAAGCTAGTTATTAATAGTATGCCGGCTTATTATAAACTATAAGCTATATAATAAAAAGTATATTTAAAAGTAACTTTAAAAAAGGCTTTTTTAACTATTACCGCCTTTTATATAGCCGTTTATATACTTAACGATATACTTTATAATTAACTTACTGCTAATAAAGACTAAAGGCTCTTAAAACCTATAAGTAATAATAAATAAGCTAATAAAGGCAAGAACTTTAAAAGCGATATTAATAATAAAAGTAGTAGTATATATTACTAAGTTCTTATAATCTTACTTCCGCTTTTATAAAATGCTAAAGTTTATTATCTTTAATTAAAAGACGAACTAAAAAAAGTAATTTTAAAAGAAATTTTACTAATAAACTAAGGTTTAAAGGAAACTAATTTTAGCTTACTAATTATAAACTAATAAGGCAATAAAGCGCGCGAACTAAGAGGTATAAGCATACCTCTATATATACATTTACTATAAGTAAGATAACTAAGGGGTATAGCTACCTTATACTTAAGCGGCGCTTAATAATTAAGTAGTATTAATAATAAGTATAAGCCCTTTTTTCGCTATATATAGGTACGATATTAAGCTAATTTAAATCGTAGAAGAAAAGGGACTGCTTACGCTAAATATAAAGGGCGTATAAAGCCTTATATAAAGAATAAAGGAGGTTGCTAACTTCTTTTAAATAGCGATCGCCGTATTATAAGTAAGATAAGAGGAGATAGTAAACTAGTTATATATACCGGTAGAAAGACTTTAAGTAAGCAATAAGGTATAGCTAAATATAAAGAAGTATACTATAAATAGGCCTTATTAAAAGCTTAACTAGCTATATTAAAAGTATACTATAATAAAAGTAGTTAGCTTATATATAGTAAAACTTAAGATATTAAGGAGGGTATATAAAAAACTATATATAAATTTTCCCGCCGCGTAGCGGATAACCCCTTACTTAGCTAAGTAGTTAATAATTACTAGCTACCGCTAGTAATTAAGGAAAATAACGAACTAAAGTACGTTATAAAGAAGATTAAGTAAGCTTAATAAAGATAGATTAAAAAGGGGAGATAGCGCTAAGTCTTAGTAAGGTAGTATAAGTATACTAATTTAATATAGTAGTTAATTAGCGACTTTTAAAATATAATCGCCTTAAAGGAATTTAAAGAACGATATAGTAATATAATAAAAAACGATAAAGGTAAGGCGGAAGGACGATATTATGCTAAGCCGGGGAGTAAGAGATAGGATAAAGGAAGTAGCGGAGAAAAGAATAAAAACTAAGAAAAATAAGAGGAAGTTTCGGGCTATGCTTAGTAAACGTTAAAACGATTTTAAATAATAAGTATAAGGAGAATACGCTATAAACGCGGACTAAGTATAGATAATAATAAGATAAATAAAGGATATAATAAGATATAATAAGATATAAAGTAAATATAGATAAAATATATAAGAAACTATAACTTAATTAAAGCAGTTTACTTACTACCTGCTAATATTAATAGATTAACCTTAGATATTAAGGTATATTTAAGCTTAGCGCGCCGTAGTAATAGTATAAGCTAACTTTATATATTATAGTAATTATTAATAATATTATTTTAGCTCGCGTTTATTAAAGATTAAAGAACGTATATATAAGTTAGTATAGCAATCCTTAAACGTCCTTTAAGATATATAGTCTTAAAGCGCGTTTATAGTAGTAACTATATCGCTAGTATATTAACATTACGTTAGTATTATATTATATATAGTCTAAAAACGGGAATATATAAATTAAGAATATAATCCGGCGCGGGTATAAGTAAAATAATTATAAGTATAAGGCGAGGCTTAATTTTAATAAGCCCTATATTAAGTATCCGCATTAAAAGACGCTATATATCTAATATATATAAAGTAAGGGGGGCGCTATATAGTAATACTATATATCGCGCTTTGCTTATTAAGCGACGGCGGCGGGCGTAAAGACTAATATAAAGGCGGTAGCGTATAGTCGCCGGGCGTGCGAAGGGGCGCCGGATAGGTAAACGCTTATAATATAGCGGGAGATAGGGCGCGGGGGGTTATAGTAGATATATTAAGGCGCCGCGCGGCGAAGCTATTATAAGAGGAGGCGCGCGCGAAGGTAAATTAGTAATTAAAAAAAGAAAAAAAAGAAAAGAGGGAGAAGGAAAAAGGAAAGGTATTTATACTTAAGGACTATAAGCGGTAAGAAAGTAAGATATACTTTAAGCATTAATATTAGCGGTAATTAGAGGAGATATATTATATCGCCTTAGCACTACTAAGGATAATATATCGGCGCGGATAAGTAAGCATATAACGTATTTAATATCTTAATATAACGTTATTTAAAAGGAGGTATTAGTATATAATTATAAGTATAATAAGGAGAACTATACTAATTAATATTAAGTATAGAGCGGGGGGTAAGGCGCTAATATTATATACCTTAGTATATAATAGCTTAAAAAGAGGATAATATTATAAGCTATATTATAAAAAGAGCTATAGTTATAGTATAGCGAATAACTTAAAGTTAGGCCGATATATAGCTAAAGTTATATAAGACTTTATTTAAACTTAGCTTAAGTTTAAGCTAAACTTAACTTAAGTATAGGCTACTTATATAACCTTTATAAAGTACGAAGCTATATAGCTTAAATAAAGATTTCCCCCTTCCTTTTTTAGCTTTAAATAATTAATTATTTAGCTACGGACTACTAAACTAAGTATATACAGGCCCTTAATAATAAGTAAAAGTTAAGTAATATTTTAGCTAGTGCTTTATAATTAATATATATAATAGTATTAAAAGCTAGTATATACTTAGTTTAATAGTATATAGCTAAATAATTATTTATTTAAAGCTAAGGAAAAAAAACTTTATTTAAGCTATATAGCTTTTTACTTATAAGTATTACTTAAACAGGCTTATATTTAAGTTAAGTTTAAGCTAAAGTTAAGCTAAGTTTAAGTTAAGTTTTATTTAACTTTAGCTATAAGTTAGCTTAACTTTAAAGTATTCGCTATAATATAATTATAGCTTTTTCTATAGTATAGCCCGTAATACTACCTTATTTTTAAGGTGTTATATAGTAGTATATATATTATTAGTGCCTTGCTTTTTACCCTGTCCTTAACGTTAATTAGTAAAGCTCTCTTTAAAGTATAGGCCGTAGTTAAGCTAAGTTTAAGTTAAGTCTTATTTAACTTTAGCTATATATTAGCTTAACTTTAAGGTATTCGCTTTAATATAATTATAGCCCTTTTTATAACATAGCTTATTATAAGTAGTTTAAATATACCCCCTTATTTTTAACTTTTTACGACGCTAAAACGAAGATATAAATACTACGCTTTATAGTATAAGGATAAA
>JAPEBW010001183.1:0-29106 GCA_027405785.1 Ophiocordyceps robertsii | reverse complement strand
TCTATGCTATAAGAACTACTTCCGGAATATCTATTTCTTAAGATTTTAATTCCTCGTAGACCTCTTTTACCTTATAAAGGTATTTCTCTAACTATAAGTCGGAAGGACTTAAGTTAAATAGCTATTTTATAAGTAAATAATTCAACGAGAAATTCGAGGGATTATATAGCTTTTATAGCTCTTTTTAAGCATCTTTAGCAGTAGTTACGTGCTTAATCTATATTAAGGGACCGTCTTTTAAGCGTAGGAAAATTAAAGTAAGAGCCTTTTTTATCTTAGCATAATTAGCTTGCTTTAAAGCAGCTATAAGCTTTTCTTTAATAAGAATTGCTTGTATTTTAATAGTCTATAAGGTGTAATTTAAATTACCCTTTAACTTAGAAAACTCGTATTCTTTTTAGCTTGCTATTCTATATATCTTTAGTAAGATAGAATAAGGAAGTAAAGAAAAGTTAATTTTTAACTTAAAAAAGGTTAAAAGATAAAAAAAGTCGGTAGGGATTAGTAAAGGAAATTCTAAGCAAAATCTTAAAGAAGGAAGGAGTCTTAGCGGAGAAGAGGGATTTTCGAGAGAATTGTATATAGATAAGGGGATTTCTAGAGATTTTTCTAAAAAAGAAAAGAGATTAAAGAAGGTAATCGAGGTTAAGATATCTTTAAGTACAAATTCTAAAATATTTAGTAGTTTAATTAACGTTAGATTTTAAGGAAGGTTAAACGAGCGATTAAGAAAAGGGGTTATATTTATCTCGGAATTTTTTAAAGTTAGTTAAAGGAGTAATTTATTTCCTAGCATAGTAAGCTAAGCTAGGCCTATAACCTAATTTAAGGTTAAAGCAGTAGCGAAATTATAAGGAAATTTAAGAGATTACGTAATATTACGTACTAAAGGAGTCGATATTATATAAGGCAGGATTTAGCTAGAATTAATTAATAAAGAATTAAGTACGTAAGTACTTGTAGAATCTTTAGCTATTTAGTAGCGGGAGATTCGCCTTTTATAGATAAATATAAGGGAACGGAGTGACATATCCGGACTAGCCTTCGGTCGGTCTTTAAGCCCGAGAAATTTTAATTTTAAAGCATTTTACCCCGTAGCTAGATATCCCTTCCTTATGCGGCAATTTATGTTTAAAGTTAGTTAAGGTTAGTTTAGGTCTAAGCGGATCCTTGTTTTATCTAGCTACCTTAACCTCCTTCGTTCCGTATATAACGTTATAGATATCGTAAAAGGACGTAAGGACTTAGAAAATAACGAGCCGAAGCTAGGCTATTTAATGCGGGTTTTTATATAATTTATATACCCCTTTATGCTTAGCTAATTAAGTAAGGATTAAATAGCTGATTTATTAAAGTAGTAAAATAACTCTCTTATATAAACCTAGCCCGTGCTATCTTTAAGCTTATAAGGCTATATAATAAAAGCCTCTTTTTATACTTCCGTATATATATAAGCGTAAAAAATATCGAACTATTCTTATTTTAAGTTTTTAATTATAATAATCGTTATAAATAGCTTTAATAAGGCTTAGTGCGTTACTACTATATAAAGCTCCTTTATAAGCTTATCCTTTAAATCTTAGTTACCTTAAACGACTTAATAAGCTTTTATAAGGGGTTCTTTACTTTAAACTAGCTTTTTAGGGTAAACCTATTTCTTATTAAAGACTTAAGCCCTTAATAGTCTATAAATAAGGTTTTAAGTATCTTTTTACTTTAATTTATTAATTTCCCGCCTTATTGCGGGCAACTAATAAGTCTTATAGTTATCCCTTTTAAGGGCTTGTTTTTAGGTTATTAGTAATTTCTTTATAGCGGCGATTATTATACTAAATATAAAGAGGACTAGCTAGTTACTTAAGTTATTAAATTAGTCCCTCTTTTAATAAATTACTTAAAGGGCTATTAATACGCCTAGCCTAAATAAATCTTAGTATTAGTCCGTTATAGTAAGCCCTTTTATTAAAGCCCTTAATATTATTCTTTAAGGCCCTCCCTTAACGGCTACTGCTAAACTAATCTGCTAGCGAGTTAGCTAATTATTAAGTCGGTATACCTTATTAGCCTGTAGTGCTTTAAGCGGGGAATCCGTAAGTCTCTTACTATTAAGGTTTAGCGTATAGGGAATTAAGTATATCTTTAGCCATAAAGTCTTTAAGAAAGTCTTTAAGTAACTCGCACTTATAAGGGCCGTCTTTAGACTACTTTAAACCCCCGCAGTCTCTTTTAAGTATACCTTTAGTCTTTAAACTAAGGCATTTAATATTAAGATATTTATATTATTATTACTTAGCTTTATCGTTATTACTAGTAAGAAAAGAGTTTAATAAGGAGTTAGTAGCACCGTCTATAAAGCTTATTACTACTTAGAGGGTAGTAGTAGCTTTAAAGTTTACTATTATCTTAACTCGTTACTTTTAACTTAAAAGCTACCCGGCTTATCCCCTTTAAATTTATCGTTTTTATTATAATTATAAGGTTCGTAATAGCTTAAGCGATATAGTATTATATCCCTTATAAAGTTAGCGTCCTCCTTATCTTTATTAAAGACCGTAATATTATAGTCTTTTTCCTTAAGGGGTAAGGTCTTCTTAATAGCTTTATAAAACCGCATATCCTTAGTAATTATAATTCTCTTTTAATTAAGGAGCTATACCTTATAGATAGAATTATAAAGCCTTTTAAGATCTATAAGTTTTCCTTTTTACGCCTTAAAGTTTATCTTAGCCGTCTTAGCTAATATTTTTTACGGCTTGGTTATATATACGATATAACCTTAAGTCCGGATATGCTTAATAAAGTATATATAAAGAACTTTAATCTCCTTAAGTAAGGCTTTTAGCGGCGCCTCCCTTAAAGGTATACTATATATAAGTAAGAGGTTCGCTATATATATAGCTATCTTTATATACTAAGGCTAAAAGAATTCTAATAGCTTAATCTTAATATGTATTACTTTTATAAACTTTATAAGTATACGGCTAGCTCTCTTTACCTTACCGTTTTACTAAAATACGTAAAGTATGCTATAGCGTAATATAAAGTAGTCTTCCCTTAACTAAGCCTTTATTTTCTTAATATAAAATTTTATTACGTTATTAAAAGCTAGTACTTAAATAAGAGCGCCGGTAGCACTATTCTTAACCTATATCTTTTAAGCCTTTATTATATTAAAGGCCTAATCCTATATAAGCGAAAATAGTACTTAGTAAAATCTAATAAAAACGTTAATACTATAAAGGTAATAGTTAATACTTTTATAGTTTATAAGCTTATATTATAAAAAGTCTTAATATATATATATAAAGAACGCTTAAGCTACTATACTTAGGTTGCGACTAATTATCGCGTCCGCTTTTCTTAAGTAGTAAGCCTTATAATAAAATCTCTTAGCCTTTTCCTTATTAATCTTAAAGCTAGCCTTATTATACGCTTTAAGGACCTTCTTTAAGCTCGTATAGCTAAGGCGGCGATATATCGTCCTATAACCTATATATCGCTAAGTATATAGTAAGGCTATAAAGCTTAAAGTTATATATATACCCCTTAGCCTTATGTTTAAGATCGTTATAATACATATCTTTTAAGCAATATTATAGACCTTAATCTTAAAAGGTATATAAAATAACCGTTTCTTAATATTATTTAGCTTAATACTTTTCTCCTTAAGGTATTGATTATTAATAAAGTTAGCTAGTAATACCGGCGCGTAATTAATATTTAATAGCTTTAATATAATATTGCCGATAATAACCTTAATAGTGCTTATAGCTTTTACTTATAGCGGGCTGCTATTTAACGATATTATTAAAAAAGGGTTAACGGCCTTTATATTAATAAACTACTTTAAGTTATTAAAGCAGTAAGTTATATATTTTAAGTTTATAATAGCTTTATCTTAAACAGGCTTATATTTATCTATTACCGCGCTGCTTAAGAGGTAGCTATTAAATTCGCTACTAGCCGTTATAATAGCCGCGTTGCCCGTTTTCCCTTTATTAATAATTGCGGTTTTAGCTACTTAAAATACCTTTTAAAATTTAAGCGCCTTATTAAAGTACTTAGTTTAGTAGTTTAGCTCTTTATATAGAACTTCCCTTAGCTTAATATAGTAGCCGTACTTTAAGATAATAGTCTCTTTAAAGGTATTATATTTCTTACTTAGTTTATTAAAGCTAGTAGTGTTTTTATTAAAGTTTTTTTTAAAGCTTTTAATACTGCTTTTACTATTATTACTAAGGCCTTTATTTTTACTAAAAGCGGTATTAGCTAAAACCTTTAACTTTTTAGCTTTAGTTACTCTTATAAGCTATTTATATATCTTATCCTTTAAGATATAATTCCTACGTTATTAATTATAAGCTTAGTTATTAAACTAGTTAAAGCGATGCTTTTAAATGCTTTTAAAGGCTATAATAATAAAAAGTCGTTTTAGTAAGTCTTTTTTTACCGCAATAAGCTAATTTTAGTATGAAAATAGCTTTTTTATAAACCTTTTTATATTAATAAACTTTTTTTTATTTATATTAATAAATTCTATAAAGATAGTATAAAATATAACCTTAAAGACCTTTATAAAAGACTATTTAATTAAGTTTATAGTCTTTTTTATAGTTATTTAAGCTTTTTACTTATTTTCTATAAAAAGATCCCTTATCTTAAGCGTAATACTTATAATAATATTATATTTCGCCGCTTTATTATTTTTCTTTTATACCCTAAACTTAAGTATACCCGCTAAAAGCATTACCTTAATATTATTAAAGAAGCTTTTAAGGTCTTTTATATTAAAGGTAATTATAAGCTTTATTATTTATAAATTATAAATTTCTTAGCCTTAAAGCTTATCTATACTAGCCTTATACCCTTATTTTAAAGCTATTAATACTATTATATAGTTAAGGTTAAAAAAGGTTATAAATCTACGAATAGTAACTATCTTACTATATTAAGCTATTAATATAATAAGTCTTTTACTATTAATAATATAAATATAAAGTTAGCTAAATATAGCTATAAAGTTATATCCTTCTTAAGTATATATATCTTATACTATATACTTAGTTAAGGCTATTAATTTATATTATTATTATTATATAAATAGCGATAGCCTTAGTATCTCGGGCTACCGCTTTTCCGCCTTATTCTTTAAGGGCCTATAAGTTAAAAGGTTTAAAATATAATTAAGATAATTAAGGTAATTAAGGTAAAGAGGTTAAGGTAGCAATTTCGCAGCGCGCGAGGGCCATAACCTATAAAAAGAGGGAGCTCCAAAAGATAATAATAGTATCTAGCTAGCTAAGAAGGAATATATGTGTGCGAGGGGTGCCCTTATATGTATATGGCTGACCCCTATAAATAAGGGCTAGGGCTACGCCTAGGGCTCTCGTAGTGAAATGGGTGTGGGGCCCTGGCGTATGCACTCCTTATATTTGCAACAATAAGGGCGAAAGGGAAGCATGTCACGAAGTCACTCAGACGTCTTGTTGCTCAACCAGGTAGCAACCCTCTTGATTGTGCATTCTACGATATATAGTGATCGTGGTTCACCACCTAGGTACCTAATCTGTCAATGGTATCCGTGTCAGGTATCCTAGGTATTTTGGAAATCTGAATGGCTCTCAACACGATTGCGCCATCGCAGAATGTCAAAGGAGGATCTGTAGAGCCTGGAGAATCCGAGCCGCAGAACAGTTGGTTTTTCAAGCCACTCGCTCTTTCATCCTCTCCGGTGGATCGAATCGGTGGTGCTCCGCCGCGGGCGCGCTATTGGAGTTGATGCTCAGATTCGGAGGTCTTTGTTTTCTGCGCCTCTGGCAGTGGCGAGTCAAAGCACGAGTGCGGAGGCTCAGAGGGACTTTCGGCATTTCCGGAAGAGCCCGGTATAGCATCGTTATCGATCTTCTCGCGTTCCTTCATTGCATCTGGAGCACTGGATGTTGATACATTGTCGATGCTTTCTGCAACCGACTCCTTCGCCTTGAGCTCCTCGTCATGAACAATGTCTGCAGGTGGCGTTGACGGTTCCGGCAAGTCTGGCGACACAAGTGGCGGCCTTCCATGTGTAGCACTCTCCCCAACATCGGCTTGAATATCCCCCCCAGTCACGTGAATACTAGGCGATTCAGAAGCAGATTCATCGACCGGGGAGGCACAGGACAGTGGTTCGACGTTGACCGGCTGCACAGGCTGCTGAGCCAGACCGGTTTGTTGTGCAAAGCCAACGGCCTCATCGGCTGTCTCGACGCATGCAATGAAACTTGTCGCGGGTTGCAGCTGAACCTGCGGTTCTGTCGGGTCAGTTCCTGGCGATGAGCTTGCGGCCGTCACATCGCCTGATTCGACACGTGCGACTCCGCGCAGTTCGTTTTCTGGTGGTTGTGGCTCTTCAGCCGTCGGAGCCCCGCTGACGTCCTGGGGAACGCCGGCAACTTGGTCTGTTGGCTCTGCCTGGGATAGCTCATGCATGATGTCCACGGTTGTCCTGCCAGACTCCGCCTGCTGCGAGCTATTCGATTCAGACTTTTCCCTCGTCTCGTCCTTCGCAAGGGTCGGTCTTCGTACATTTGTCACTTGTCGTGGATTGCGCTCAGCAGCTGCCGTCGACGGGCGAGAGGCTGGTTTCTTTGGGGGCGTTGAGGGAACTTTTTCCGCCGTCTTTGAGGATGAAGCCTGCGTCGGCCTCATCATTCTCGCCAGGAAACCCTCGTCAACGTGGCTACTGCGCTTGGCAACGACAACGTCCGGTTCGAACGACTTGCTAGGCGGAAGACCAACGCTGGGTTTGGGTCGATTTATCGCAGATTTGGGCCGGCCTGCCAATTGGGCCGAAGGGGATGCGCCTGACGGAATGGCACGAGTGGTCGAGTGTGAGGAAGCGTTCGGATTCTGTAAACTTCCAGACTGTCGCGAGTGAGACTGCCTTGCCGCGCTGCCCTTGGAAACAGACGAGGCAGTTGGAGCCGTAAGAGAGGAGGGGATGTTCACAGACTTAGTGGTAGACTTTGGCTTCGGCTTTGTAATGGCAGTGTCGCCGTGACCTGTTCCCTTCGAAGGCTGGAGCTTGTGAGTCGTGGTCGAGATATTGGGGCTGGGCCTGGGCCTGGGCGGCGCTGTGGTCGTCATCCTCGTAGCAGCAGCCGTGCCCCCCCGTCTAGTGCCCAACGTCTCATGCGATTTCTTGACAGACTTGTTGGCCTCTCTTTTAGGCGCCTCAGTGGATGTCTTGGCCGTTTGTAAACCGTTCGTTATGGGCTTCGTCTGGGCCCCAGCAGGCGCCTGGCTGCTGGCACCGGGCTTATTCAACACAGTTCGCGCCGTCTTTGAGGGCGTGGCAGACTTGCCGGCCTGAGACTGGCCTGGCTGGCGGCCTTCAATTGGTGAGGGTGTCATGACTGCGTTCCTGGGGGCCTTCAATGCCGAGCCAGCAGTCGAGTCGGTCGGCTTGAGAGTAGTGGGCGACTGCTCCTGGTCTATTTGCTTGTCAGGATTCGTGCTCGGCTTGTCACCAATAGCGCCGGGAGTCGTAGGGAAAAGCAACGCGTCGGAAGGCGGAGGTAGCGGTTCGCTGACGAACAGCCTGCGCATAGGCTTGGAGACGCCGTCTGAGGATGTTGTGACAGGCTTGTCTGGGAAAGTCGAAGTCGACTCTGCGTCGGTCTCGATGCTCATTCGACGTCTAGACAGACTGGACTCTCCGCTGTGATCTCGCCGGAGACCTATGCGGCCGTCCTTTTCGATGGCGACAAAGTTTGTGCGAACCTTGGAGAGTGGTCTGGGTGACCCGGTGCCACTTGCGCCTGCGAGGAGAAGTTTTGATCAGCCACGCAGCTAGTGGCGTTGCACCATGGCCGGCCAGGGTTGGTTGGTAGGTGTAGTAGACCGTAGGTCGAATCTGCGCCAACGGCGCTGTGATGCAACAGATGCGGGCGGGACAAGAGAGGAAGTACAGAGTATAGAGGCGAAGAGAAAGCATGGATAGGCTGACCTCGCGTTACCTACCTACTGGGTTTGCGGAGGAGGTTGAGACACCAGGCGATCTCCCTCTGTCAGGTGGACTCTTGTCCCCTTTGTTTTCGAACATGGCCCTCAGGTTCTTGACCTGGCTCATGGTGCCGCAGCCAGAGGCGTCGGTCAAAGATTGTGCGCGGTGTACGAGGCCTTCTGAGGAGATGCAGGCACGAATGATGCATGGATATCTCGATGCAGCGCAGAATGCAAGACTGGGGGATGGAAACAAAGGGGGAAACGACAATGAAAGGGGCGACGTGGTCAAGATGGGGGCCAATTTACGCCTGCGGTCGGGGCCTCCGGGGATTGAAGTACATGTCTAGATAGGCAGGGAGGTATCTCCTCGCCACGGCCAAAGCACTCCTGAGTGGCACCTAGTCAAGAGGGATACCTCGCGTGTTAAAATGATACCTGCCCAAGGATCGGTTGGCTGCGATTACTCTCCGTAGTACAGAGTACCTACCAAAGAAATAATAACAAGCCTTCTTCTTACTCTTACTGCCCGCCTACCTTGGTAGTAATTAATAGGTAGAATTAGGGGAATGGCTACACGTGGTAATTTATTTGTATTCCCGCAGTACCTACAGAGTACAGATACCCTTGAGCAGAAATGATGAGAATTAATGAAAGAAGGACATTTCATCCTCACCTCTTTGCTCTCCACTTAGGTTGTCTGCACATTTGGCGATGGCAATGCCATCTGCCCTAGATGAGAGAGGGGAGTGCCTCACCTATTTCTCCCCGGTATTGTACAAGTCTTACAGGTCCAGGGAAACCCTGCTCCCCCTTTCCCCTTGCATGCGCCCCGCGTTGACCTCGTTGCTCCTCAAAGCACACACCCGTTCCTCGGCTTGGTACTGAGCGCTTGGAAAACAGTCTCCTCTATTCGTATATCGCTCTCTTTCCCACCCCATAGTCCAGAAACTGCTCGAACACCCATGTTCTGTGGCGAGAGAAAACGTAGGCTCCGTCGGTTGGTGTCGCAGTGTGCCAAAGTGCAAACATAAAAAGACATTGGACCTTTGTATAATACAAGAGGGGGTGTGCCCAGCACCATGACAGAGCAGCTCGTCCAGCACATAGATCAGGTATCCCGGCGGGAAGCGCTCGGCCGATTCGCTCACTTGGTTCTCTTCGCCTCGAGTTCGGCCTGATATTTCGCAACTAATTCTTTTCTGTGGAGCACAACTCTTGTCAGCAACTTTGTTCTGCGAGACGGTTGAACAATGGAACTCACTGGAGATGAGGGGGTGCGGCAGCGTAGTGACTGAACTCCATACTAAACTCGCCCTTCCCTTGAGTCGCCGCCCGTAGCTGCGAACTGAACCCGAACATAGCATTGAGACTGCAGTCGCAAATCAGGGTGAAGTCCTCGCTTCCAATGTCGGTGTCGTGGATGGTCGCGTTTCTCTTGTTCATCAGCATCAGGATGTTGCCCTGAAACTCGTTGGGGGCTGTAATGGTCGTCTTCATCAGTGGCTCCAGAACCTGACCACCAGCATCAGGGAAGGCTTTGCGAAACGCCATTTGCGTGGCAAGATTGAATGCATAGTCCGAGGAGTCGGTAACATGAGTGGCTCCGTCGTTGATGATCATCTTAGTTCCAATCACTCGGTGGCCGAGTAGAGGGCCCTTTTCGCAAGAGAGGTCGAACCCTTTAGCGCAGGCTGTTAGGAACTTGTCCGGAATGTGACCGCCCACGACCTGGCTCTCGTAATAGTTCTCATCTGGATTGTCGTTGGGTTCAATCCAGCCAACCACGCGGGCAAAGTCACCGGGGCCGCCGCTCTGCCTTTTCAGCAGGTAATCGAATTCCGCACGCTGGGAAATCGTTTCTCGATAGGCCACACGGGGCTGGCCCGTAACACAGTCCGTCTTGTATTCCCGTCGTAGGCGCTCGACGTAGACCTCCAGATGCAGCTCGCCCATGCCTGAGATGATTGTCTCTTCGCTCTCGGCGTCTACGTGCACCCGAAAGGTCGGATCCTCGCGCTGGAATCGATTCATCGCTTTGCTGAAATTATCCGCTTCGGTGGTGCGCTTCGGCCTGATTGACAGCGACATGACGGCATCGGGCACATACATTGACGACATGGTGTAGGGGAGCCCTCCATCCGTGAAGGTGTCCCCCGATGCGCAGTCCACCCCGAAGACGGCACAAATCTCACCGGCGCCAACCTCGGACACATCCTCCATCTCATTCGAGTGCATGCGGACGATGCGCGGGATCCTCACCTTCTTGTCCGTCCTCGAGTTGTAGAGATAGGATCCCCTGGTGAGCATGCCCTGGTAGACGCGAATGTACGTGAGCTGCCCAAAGTTGTTTTCTTCCAGTTTGAAGGCCAGTCCGACAAAGGGCAGCGAGTTGTAGGGCACGAGCTTGACCTCCTGTTCGCCTTTGCTTTTGTCCAGGGCAGTGTTGTCCACGTGAGACGGATTCGGGAGATAGTCGCAAATGGCATCGAGCATGGGCTGCACTCCCTTGTCGGCAAGAGCAGACCCCATAAGAACTGGGGAAAACGCACGAGCAATGGTTGCTCGTCGGATGGCGGCTTTGATCTGCGGCTTTGATGGCTCCTTCTCGTCAAGGTAGAATTCGGCGATCTCGTCGTCAACGTCTGCCAACTTCTCGATCAAGACTTGGCGCTTCTCAGCAGCCAATCCCTGCAGGGCGCCAGGTATCTGGTCAGAGACCCGCACCTTGGTTCCCCGTGGTCCCTCGAAATACAATGCCTTCATCTCAATCAGGTCGACGACGCCCTCGAATTCGTCCTCTGCCCCGATGGGGATCTGGATGGCGGCGGCGGGCATCTTAAGCTTCGAGTTTATTTGTTCCACAGCTTTCCAGGGATTGGCGCCCATGCGATCCATTTTGTTGATGAATGAGAGCCTTGGAACATTGTATCGTTTCATCTGGCGGTCGACGGTGGTAGTCTGGGACTGCACGCCGCTGACGGCGCAAAGAATCATGACGGCACCATCCAAAACTCGAAGGGCTCGCTCGACTTCAATAGTGAAGTCGATGTGGCCAGGTGTGTCAATCAAGTTGAAGTGGTATGTCTTCTCCTCGCCGTCCTCCGCCTTTTTCCAGTCGCAGAACGTGGCTGCAGACTGAATGGTAATTCCCTTTTCCCGTTCCAGTTCCATGGAATCCATCTTGGCGCCGACCGAGTCTTTGCCCCTGACCTCGTGAATTGATTTGATGCGGCCGGTGTAAAAGAGAACTCTTTCCGTTGCCGTCGTCTTGCCGCTGTCGATATGGGCCTGCACTCGTGACAGGTCAGCCAGGGACAGACCTCAAAGGCGCATTGAGAGTGGAAGTCTGGTCCCATACGGCAATGCCAATATTGCGAACTCGCGACAGCCTTTGGGCTTCTTCAGGCGCCATGTTCGCAGAGACGTACTCGGGAGTCAGGCTCGCGGCGTCCTCCTGTGCCTTTTTGAGGCTGGAACGACAACGTCAGCCGAGCATCCTTTTGACCTGGAGCTATCAAAAGGTTCTTACGCTGCCTGTGCCGCGCTTGCTGCGCATCCCGACGTGCGACCAAATGGCCGCATAGCCTGTCGGCTCGAGATGGGTGAAGCCACCCATGATTTCCCGGTTGCCAAAACTGGTCGTCTAGTTTCCGAATACAGACGGCAGCTCGGGTGGCAGCTGGGCCATCTGATAGCCCTTATTGCACTCATTGTGCGTGCGATGCGACTTCGAAGCGAAAAGCGCGGGTCTGTCGCAAGCTTGAAATCTTACGGCTAAGCAAGCATGGGCTCTAGTAGAACATCACGTGGGGTTATATAACGGATATGTCAGCATATAGGGCACGGACTAGGTTAGACATTTCTCAGCATAGAGGGCCGGGGGTTTTAGACATACAGAGTTCTAAAAGTCTATGCGAGTTTTAAAAAACGCACCTAAAACTGCTAAAACACTTTATTTATAAACTATTATAAGTTTTAAAATAAAATAATAGTTTACTAGTAAAAATATTTCTTAGGTTATTTTTTAATATAAAATATATATATTATCTATTTAAAATGATATATACTATATAAATTCTTTAAAAAAGTTATTAAAGTAAAATAACATTAAGAAATTTTAGTATAATAGCTAATAATAAGCTTAAAATAAGGTCGATTTTTAGAAATTTAAATAAACGACTAAATAACTTTATTATCACTTTATTTTAAAAGCAATATAATAGTAAAAATAATTAATACTAAGTTTAAATTATTATTTATAAGTTTTATATATTTTATTATAATTTATTTTATTATAAAGTTGTTAGTAAGTTAAAAAGGTTACTTTTTTGCTATTTTAAGTATAATATTAAGCAATAGTATAAACTTAAAAAACCTTATTATAAGTAAATATATATACTTTTTAACTATTATAAAGTAATATTAAAGTGATTAATAAAGATTATAGTTAATAAGACCTAAGTTAAATTTATAATATATACTATTATTTATAAACTTTATTATAATAAAAGTCTTAATACGCTAAGTATATATAAATAACTATATTATATTAATTATATTTTTCTTTATTTTTATATACGTTTATTATTATTATTATACTTCTTAAAATATTTTAATAAAATATATAAAAGTATAACTATTTATACTTACGCATATCTTAATTTCTACTTAGGCCTTATTTTCAAGATATATACTAAAGCTAGCTTACTCTGCTTATTTATACCGCTTATATATAGTAAGTACTTGTACTTTTTTAATACCTATACCTATATATATAGCTTATATATATAACTTGCCCTTACTTACTTTTACCCGCCCTCGCCCGCTTATATATATATATATTATAACTTTAAAGCTCTTATTAAAGACCCTTATTAATATATATAAAACCCTCGCTTATATATATATATATATATATATAAGACTCTTATAGCATTATAAAAGAGATTATTAGCTTAAGGTAATATAAAGGAAAAAGGATTAAGAAAAAGATATAGTAAAAGTAGTAAGAGCGCTTAAAGCTTTACTTATAGCACCGGCGGCAGTAATATAGCTACTAATAATACTACTAAGCAAAGCTATAAGCCGGGCAGCGTTAAAAGTATTAAGGGCGCGCTTATATATTTACTTAGTAGTACTAGTAGTAATATAGCTACTAATAGTGCTACTAGGCGAAGCTATAAGCCGGGCAATGTTAAAAGCATTAAAAGCGCGCTTATAACTTTGTCTATAGTACTAGTAAAAGGCCCGGATTAATTAATAGGCCGCGTTATATATATATCTCGCAAGACCTTTAAAGATACGTTTTTAAGCGAATTAAGCTATAGCTAAAAGCGCTATATATAAGCGTAAGTAAGCGCGGGCGGCCGCGGGTTAGCGTAAGTGTTTAAAAGATATAAGTACTTATTATATATAAGCAGTATAAATAAGTAAGGCGGGCTAGCTTTATTATGTATTTTTAAAAGAAAAGCATAAATATTACTAAAGATATATATAAGTATAAATAATAATACTTAATATTATAATTTAAAAGTAAAATCGTTTTATTAACTTATTTTAATTTAAATTAAATACTTTCTTTAGTATTAAAAGCTATTATATACTTAGCTAGTATTATAAAATCTAAACGGCCACGCCCGGACTCCTTACTTTACTCTTAAGGAGCCTTATAAAACTCCGCGATAAGAACGCTTAAAGTACGCACTATAAAAGCTCGCCCGAGGAGATATAACGAATATTACGAATCGAACCCCGCTAAGGTTTTTAAGATATAACTATAAAGGGTTAAGAGCCTACTTAACTATAGTTTACTACGTTTAACTATAGTTTACGATATCTTTAACTATAAAAGATATTATAGAAACTATTAAGCGGATTTTACTAGTATTTTTAAGGGATATTTAAGGATTTCCGCGGGATATCTTAACTATAATTCGACCCGTTTTTAACTAAAAAAGCACCTTAAAAAACATAGGATAAACCTTACCGCGATTTTTAAGGGATATTTAAGGATATTTAAAGGATTTCCTTAATTATAGTTTATAGTATTTTTAACTAAGCTTATACTTAGTTTATTAAGCGATTTTATAAGGATATTTACGGTTTATTTATATATTAGCGATAGATAATAGGATAGTATAGTTAAAAATCCTTAAAATTAACTTAAAGAACTAAGTATAAAGTAGCTAGCTATACTTTAAAAAATAAATTAAGCTTTTTACTATTTTTAAACCCTTATATATATTTATATATAGTAATTAGTTTATTATACCGGCCCGATTAGCGGTAATTAGTTTATAATACCGGCCTTAACTAGCGGTAATTAATCTATAATACCGGCCTTAACTAGCGGTAATTAATCCGCGCCTTATCCCTTTATCTTTATACTATAAAGCGTAGTAAATAGTAGTAATTCTTACTTATTTAAACGGAAATCCCTTAAATATCCGCTAAGCTAAGAGTAATTATATTATACGATTAAGTACTTATCTTATAAGAAGTTAAATATTAAACGATATTTTCTTTAATAAAAAGCTCTTATTAGCCTTTAAGTTTAACTTTAATAAAAAGCTCTTATTAGCCTTTAAGTTTAACTTTAATAAAAAGCTCTTATTAGCCTTTAAGTTTAACTTTAATAATAAGCACCTTTTTCTTAACGCGCTTATAATAAAACTTTAAGATAAGTAGGCTATAAAAGCGGAAGAGGCCGCGGCCTATAAAGTATACTAGTTTAATAATCTCCTTAACTTTTTTTTAAGGTACTATACCGCGATAGCTTATAGAGCTTAATAAGATATAAAATAAGTCTTACTTAGCTAAGCTAAGACTATTACTTTTTAAAAGATAATCTGCTTTTAAAATACTAATAAAGAATAGATTATAAAATAATAAAACTTATATAACTAAGTAAACTAAATTTAGTATTACTTAAACGGATCGATTATCCTTTAAATAGAAAAAGTAAGGATAAGCTAACTTTAAAGCTATTTAGCTCCCCGCCCGCTAAATACCTTTTAAATTAAGCTTATAATAAAGTTACTCTTTCCTTAAGATAATAAGCTTAGCGGATATTTTTACCGCGTACTATTAGTAAAGTTTAGCTTAAGGGCCTTAATTAGAAATCCGCTTAAAAGAATCCTTAGTAATTTCTTAATTTAGTATTACTATTTAGCCTTATCCGCTATAGCTATGCTAATTAAGGTATTTTTAAGACTCTCGATTAATAAAAACAAGCTTTTTATACTAAGGGCCTTATAGCGTATTAAATTCCGGGACGTATATAAAACAAAAGGTTAAGCGCTTAGTAAGAGTATTAAGACTAAGACTTTAATAATAAGCGATAAAGATATAATAAGCGATACTTTTATTAAGCTAAACCTATCTATACTTCGCGTATAGATATTAAGATTAAGTATAGCCTTAAGCCCCTTAATAAGAATAGTAGTAATATTAAACGAATAATTCCTTAGATTCTTTTAAGTATTAAAAAAAGAAAACGCGCTTATTAAGCCTTAGGAAAAACCTTAACTATAAGCTAAGGATATAAGGAGATTTAACCTATTAAGACCTTTAAAAGCATCCTTTAATAAAGTTTAAGAAAACGATAAGGCTAGTATATTTTAAAAAGTAGACCGTTTTATTAACTTTATCCGCCGAAATACTAATAAAAGCAAGGCTTATATAAACGAATTAGCTATTTAATTGCCCTCTTTCCTTTAAGAAAGTATAGCGGAATAGTATTTTAAGGACCTTTTAAAACTATAATAAGAAGAACTTAGCGAGCTTAGTATTAAACTAAGCTAATAAATCTCCGCCTTATAAAAACGGTTTAAATTCCGCGTAAATATAGTAATATAAGCACTTAATAAAAAGCACTTTACTATTAAAGATATAATAATAAGATTTAACTTTAAGTCTTAAATATTACGCTTATAATATAAAGCTAAGGCCGCGCTTTACTAGCTAAACTACTTAATTATAGTAATTTACTAAAAGCTAGATATTTACTTATAAGAATCCTTATAACGTTTAGTAAAAAACGGGGATATTAATAAATAGATTAACGAATATAAAAAAATTCTTCTTTAGCTATAAGTTAAATATACTTAAGGATCTTAAAAGCACTTACTAGCGCGAAAGAAATAGGTTTAACCTATAAAAAGGCGAGGGCTAACTAGCTATACCTAGTATATATTTAAGGGATAGTTTAAGACGCTTTAGCTATCTATTAAAGGCTCGCTAAGGCTAAGGGTTACGTTTTTAGACCGCTTAGTAAGAGTAAATATACTATAAGCTTTATAGCGCTTACTAAGTTAAGGGAGAAATCCGCTTAAATAGCTAAGAATATAAGCTAAGGTCCTTTAGCTTAAAAAAAAGGAACTTTTAAGACTATATACTCGTTAACTCTAAAGCTAAAGCGGGTATACCCCGTAATTAAGGAAAGAACTATAGTAAAGACTAATAACTATTTAAAGGATAAAGAGTAAGATATAAAAAGAGCTTAGTTAGATATTAATAAAAGCTTAAAGGAAACCGTAATTTATATTATAGCAAACTTAGTATAAGAGGCCGATAAAGTATATAGATTTTATAGCGAAGTATTCCCTTTAAAGAATAAGCTTTACTAATATATTAAAGATAAATACCCCCTTAACCTTAATTAAGATATTGCTATATAAAGATATAGCTTAGTATAGTAAGTAGTTATTTAAAAGCTATAAAGCGTTTAAATAGTTAAGGCTTCCTTTAACGTTTAGCTATTAAACTTTAATAAGCTATTACGATTTACTTATATACGCTTACTAATCTTTAAAAAAAGGCTTAAAATAAGTATTAAAGCTTATATAAATATTAAGGTAGACCGAAGCTTTATTTAAGCCGACTTAGTAAAGACCTTTTAAAACGTAACTATAAACTCCTCTTAACGAATTCTTATTTAAGGAGTAAGAAAGATAGCTACTATTAAATAAGTAAAATTTACTATATATATACTAAGAAAGCTAAATAGTAGCCTCGCGGTTATAAAAGTAAGAATTAGCGCTTAAATAGTAAAACGCTTAACGGCTAATATATTGCTTAGCTAAGACTTTTTAGTTCCTTATTAAAAGGACTTTATTAACTCTATATTAGTTTTACGGATTAAGGCTTATAAAAGGATCGAAGCTAAAGTTAAGATAGTCCGGCTAAGATTAGTAATATATAAATAGGTAATTTACTTAGTTACTATAACGATTTTAGCTAGTTTTAGCGACGCCTTACTTATATAAGTCTAAGCGCCGCTATTAAGGCGTAATATAATATTTTTCCTTAATAACTTAAAGCTCGCTTAGATAATAATATAAGATTATAAAAGGTTTATAGTAATAAACTATTTTAAAGAACTATTAATACTCCGCTAAGGCTAAAAGGTAAGGATAATTACGGACCTTAATAAGTAGTTTTAACTATATAAAGAGGTTAATACTACTACTCCTTTAGCGGAAGCCCTTATAAAAATTCCGGATAAAATAGACCCCGCTAAAGACTTCCTATAAAAGGATCTTATAGCAAACTATAAACTCGGAATCGGCTAAACTAAGGACTTACTTAAACTAACTACTAATAAGGGCGTTTAGATTTACGCTAAAGACTTAAAATACGTATTAAAAGTTTAAGATATCCTTTAATTATTTCCCCGCCTTTAAAAGAATAAGGGAGTAATATATATAGATAAATCCGAATATATACGTATTTTATTAGTAAAAAGATAGTAATACTAATAAGTCGTATTAAGATTATACTTATTAAGCAATAAAGATAAGAAGGTAGTAGATATAATATTCGGCTAGCTTACCGCATAAGGCCGATTAAAATAAGTTTACGGGCTAACCCCGTTTATAGCGCCGGTATTTATAGTATAAAAGACGGTAAATAAAAAAGAAAAGGGATAAGTAGTCGTAGACTTACGGGGGATTAACGCTATTATTACCTTAAACGCTTACTTAATGCCCTTTTAAAGCAATATAATTAAACGCCTTTAAAGAAAGAAGTTTATTAGTACGGTAAACGTATAATCGTTTTTTTATTAGTTTTTAGTTTATTAAGACTATTAAGAAAGGTTTATAATTATAAGCTATCGCGGGCTAAAAAGATTATTAATAATACTTATAGGCTTTAAGAACTCCTTAGTATACGTTTAAAGGTTTATTAATAATATCTTCTGTAAATACTAAAAATATATAGTAGCTTATATTAATGATATTATTATTTACTTTAATATAGCTAAAGAACACCTTTAATATTTAAAGGCCGTATTCCGCGCTTTTTACGACTATAATATTACCTTATCTAAACTAAAGTCCTTTTTAGCATACTTATTTATATAGCTCCTCGGATTTAAAGTAAACGCTATTAGCTTAATAAATATAAACGAACGCGTATAAGCTTTAAAGGATATTACGTTCTTAAAGAACCTTTAATAGCTTAAGAAATAGATCGGCTTTATTAAGTAGCTACGCTATATAGTCCCGTATTTCGCTAAGGAAGTTAATATCTTATAAAAATAAAAGATAGAGCTACTTTAAGTAGGATAAGAAAAGGGAGTCCCTTTAAGGGGCTAAGAATAGGCTTAATACGCCGCGAAAGCCGCTTCTTAGCTTACTCCGGAAAAAGAAGAGGCCTTCGCGATTTTAACTAAGAAACTTACTAAGCTTTAAACAATTTACTACTTTAACCCCGCTTAATAACTATTTATTTAAATTAATATATCCTAAGAATATAAAGTAGCGGCTATAGCTTTTTACTTAAAAAAAGGCATAGAATAAGATAAAAAGACGCTACTAGCTTAAACTAAGGTTTAGCTTATTATTTACTTAAGCCGCGCCTTTTAAAGCGGAGAACCTTAATATTAGCTTATAAAACTTAAAGTAGCTAGTTTAGTATAAGTAGTATATAAGTTACGCACTATAGTACTATCCGTAAAAACGCTATAAATAGTTATTTTTACTAACTATATAAGTACTTATAGAATCGTATACTAAAAATCCTTATTCTTTATTAATATAAAATTTAATAATAAGCTAGTCCTTACGTCTTAATACTTAAGCTAATTCCCGCTTAAGGTATACTATATCTTAAGTATTAAAAACGTTATACTAAACGCGCTCTTACGTTTACTATACTAAGATAATAAGCTAGTATCCTTAAACTAAGAAGGGGAATTAAAATATATTAAAGAAGATAAGATAACAGACTACGTATTCCTTTACGCGGAAGTATTAATAAAATTACCGCTCCGCTAAAAAATAATTAATAGATATATAAAGGATATATAGTAAGTAAAAATTATAATATAGCTTAGCGATAAAAATAGTATCCTTAAACTCTTATTCCTTTAATTATAAAGGTTACTATACTTTATAGAGAACGATAAACGCTAAAGACTATATATTCTTAAAACCTATATTAAGGAGATCGTTAAAAACGCTTATACTAAATATTTTTATATTAGCTATACCTATATATAGTAAGATTTATTTAAAAGCTTCTTAATCCTATAGCTTAATAAATATATAAATAAGGTTATAGATAGCTATAATACTTATTACTATAACTAAACTAACTAAGGTAAGATATTAAGGTAGCTTATCTTAATTTAAAGCCCGCTAGTTCTATACTATATAATAGTAATAGACTTTATTACTAGACTCTTAGTAGTTTAAGCCGAATAATCCTAATAAAAAGATCTTATAAAGAACTTCTTTAATACCTTATTAATTATAACCGATAAATTCTTAAAAATATATCTCCTTATCTTAAGTAATAATTAGTTTATAGCGGAAAACTAAGTATAAGCATTATATACTAAGCTACTCCGCGCTAATTAAAGGATTTTAAAAGGGAAAATCTTTAACTAAGACGTAAAGTTTACCTTAGTATTTTAGCGGACCTTATAATAAGCCTTTAGATTAAAGCTTCTTATATTTACCGCTTAGTACCTTTAAACCGATAGCTTATTAAAAAGGCGAAACTAAACTATAGAAATCACGCTACGATTCTTAACTATTAATTTCCTAGACTTGCGCTAAATTAATATACTAATTGCCTTTTAGTTTAGCCTTAATAATTCCTTCTTTTTAGTAATTTATACGGCTTTTAGTAAGCTTATTATAAGGATAAGAATAAATAATAGCTTTTAGTTCCTTAATAACTACTTATACCTACGAAACTAAGAGGTTTTATAAGAAAAAGCTAAGTTAGCTATCGCTTACGCTTAAGCCGCTATAAAAAATAAATACGATACGAAATACTGCCTACTAAAATTTAAGCCTAGCGATTAAGTCTAGCTATAGCTTAATAAAAGCTACTATATTATAGATAGTAAACTAGCAAAGCTTTAAAAAAGACGTACTAAGCTATTTAAAGTTACTACTAAAGTAAGATAGCTTATATACCGGCTAAATATAAAAAGGTCTTTTAATATCTATTTAGTTGTTTTAATAGTATAACTACGCTTAGCGGATAAGCTAGCTATATGCTTAAGATTAGTTTAAGATAAAGGGATACTTTACTTAAATTAATAAAAAGTAAAATAAATCTTATAAAGCTATATAATAAAAAAAAGCGGCGGAAAGCTAAAGAAAGAGTTCTTTATAGCTTAAAAAGGCTAGCTAAGTAGTTATAACTTATAAGTAAACGAAAAAGCAGTTTTCTCGCTAAAGATCGTAAAAGCCTTCGAAAAAGTATAAAAGGAGTTAGTTACTTAAGTAGTTTGGATAAGAGTATAATACGCGGTTTTTATAACTTAATATAAAACTCTTTAACTAAGAAAATTAAGCGGTTAAGCTTAAGTATAAGACTTAAAAGCTATTATAAGTTAAAAGAAACTATAACGTATTATACTTAAGGTAATTAGTTATTTTAATAATAATATACCGCTATTTACTTTAAGTACTAAGGCCTTTTTAGCCTTATAATATACTTATTTAAATTCTCTCCGCCGCTTACCTTTTCTGCTTTCCTTTTTTCTTTTTATAATTATATTTCCCTTAACTGCTAGCTATAGCCCGCTATACCTTACTTACTCCTATATATATAACCTTCTTTACCTTAAGCTTATAATCCTTATACTTCCGTTTTAAGTCCTTTTATCGTTTAATATCTCTTATAGCTAAGACTAGCTATTTTATAACTACTTTTTTAGCCCGCCCTCTTATAAGCCTTTACGCCTTTAATATAAAGAATATAAGTAAGCGCTTAAGCTTTATAAAAATAAGGCGGCTATCTTTAATAGCTTTAAGTCCCTTAATAAGAGTTAAAACCTTTAAGTTTAAGCTTTTATATAAACCTACGCCGCTTTTTATAACCGCGCTTAAGCTAATAGATTTAACTTAAATTATAGCACTATAAAGGACGGCTTATACTACCTTCTTTAAATACTTAACTTAGACGACTTACCTCTTAGCCCTATACTATAGCGTGGTTTAAATAGCCGGTTTCGCGGTAACTTAGCTATATCTCTTACTTAGCTCTTACTACTTAGAAGCCCTTATCGCTTATATATTTTTTAAAGCATAGCCGGAAATCTTTATTAGCGGAATAACTAGCTAATACTTAACGCCTTTAGGTTAGCTAACCTCGCTATAGTCTTAAGATTTATAATAGCCGCCGTAATTAGTAAAAACCTACTTTAGCTAAATAACTAAAATAACATCCGCGCTATCTTTAACTATATATTTAAGGCCTAGCTTAACTAGTTTATAGCTAGGTTTATAGCGGCGTTTTAAGCTACTATAGCTAAAACCTTTTCTCGCTTTATATATAGTCTAGCCCGTACTATAAAATCCCTTTCTTAGCTTATAGCCGCTATAAGCCTTAAGGACCTATTTAGTCTTACTTAGTAAACGCTTTTTCCGCCTACCGCTATACTTAGCTTAGCTATATAAAGGTATATAAGCGCTTTATTATAGTCTATCCGCTATCTTTCCTTAATTAAAAGAGATAGTAATAACTAGCCTTATAATATATTCCGTTGCCCGATTTTATAAAAGCCGTTAATAGTAACTAATATAATCCTTAACGGGCCTAGCTTCGCAAGCCTATACTTTAACGATAAGATTATAATAATTAAGAGTTTCCGCTTAGCTATAAACTACGCTAAGTTTTACTTATAAGCCTATAAAGAGTTTAAACGTAACTTAACTTTAACCTAAGCAATAAAATTCTTAGGCTTTAATATCCGCCTTATTAGCTATACTAACTACGCGCTTTATATTTTTACCTTTTAGGCCCCCTTTATAAAGAGGTTTTTTAAGACTATTAAGTATATTTAAAACCTTAAGAGCGAGGAGTTAAGCACTAAAGCTATTAAGGACCTTATTACCCGCTTTTAAGCGGGAATATAGATATTTAATACCTTAATACTAACTATACTTATTAATATTAACGGGATAGCCTACCTTTACCTTAATACTTTTTTAGTAGCTAAACGCGCGTTAGTTAGTAAAAAGGCGTAGGTAGTAGCGCTATATAAGAAAGATAATAAGTTAAAAAGCCCGGCGATAAAAAGCAGGGGATAACTATAATAGCGGTAGGAAGTAAGATATAATATCTTACTTATAAGCGGCTTATAAAGCTAGTTAGTAAAATAGGAAATTTAGCGGAGGATTAAAAACGGCATAAAAGAGTAAGTAAGATAATAAAATAAGATAAAGCCTAAATAAAGCTAGTCTTTTATAACGTATCTTATTAAGGAATTTTAGTATTCCTTAGCGCGGAGACTCTTTATTGCTTAATAAGTGCCTAGACGTATGCTTAAAAAAAGAGTCGGAAAACTTTATTATAAGTTTTAGCTAAACGCGCTAATCGCTTTAATAAAGACGAAACCGCATAACTAAATATAAAGTAAGGATTTATAATAAAAGCCGCCTATTAACTATTTTAAGCTACTTAGCTACTATTAGCTAAATAAGCAGAAAAAACTATTAAAAGGATAAGGATAGCGCACTACTAATATAGTATAAAGACGCTACTATAAAGCTATTACTTAGCGCCCCCTTTACTTTATTCTTACTTTAAACTAATAAGGATATTAGCTTCTCTTTCTTACTTAAAGAAGTTATTATAAAATTTAAATAGCTATACTTAAACTCTTTACTTTACTTTTAAGGAGCTTTATAAAACCTTATAATAAAAACGCTTAAAGTATATACTATAAAAGCTCGCTTAAGAAGATATAACGAATATTACTAGTCGGACCCCGCTAAGGCTTTTAAGATATAATTATAAAAGGTTAAAAGCTAACTTAACTATAGTTTACTATATATAACTATAGTTTACGATATCTTTAACTATAAAAGATATTATAAAAACTACTAAGCGGATTTTGCTAGTATCTTTAAGGGATATTTTAGGATTTCCGCGGGATATCTTAACTATAGTTTAACCCGTTTTTAACTAAGGAAGTACCTTAAAAGATATAGGATAAACCTTATTGCGATTTTTCAAGGATATTTAAGGATATTTAAAAGATTTCCTTAATTATAGTTTATAGTATTTTTAACTAAGCTTATACTTAGTTTATTAAGCGATTTTATAAGGATATTTACAGTTTATTTATATACTAGCGATAGATAAAAAGATAGTATAGTTAAAGATCTTTAAAATTTGCTTAAAAAACTAAGTATAAAGTAGCTAGCTATATATTAAAAAATAAACTAAGCTTTTTACTATTTTTAAACCCTTATATATATTTATATATAGTAATTAGTCCGTTATACTAGCTTAACTAGCGGTAATTAGTCTATAATACCGGCCTTAACTAGTAGTAATTAGTTTATAATACCGGCCTTAATTAACAGTAATTAATCCGCGCCTTATCCCCTTATCTTAAAGCTATAAAGTATAGTAAATAGTAATAATTCTTACTTATTTAAACGGAAATCCCTTAAATATCCGCTAAGCTAAGAGTAACTATATTATATAATTAAGTACTTATCTTATAAAAAGTTAAATACTAAACGATATTTTCTTTAGTAAGAAGCTCTTATTAGCCTTTAAGTTTAACCTTAATAATAAGTACCTTTTCCTTAACGCGCTTATAATAAAAGTTTAAGATAAGTAGGCTATAAAAGCGGAAGAGGCCGCGGCTTACTAAGTATACTAGTTTAATAATCTCTTTTACCCTTTTTTAAAGTACTATACCGTAATAGCTTATAAAGCTAAATAAGATATAAAATAAGTCTTACTTAGCTAAGCTAAGACTACTACCCTTTAAAAGGTAATCCGCTTTTAAAATACTAATAAAAGATAAACTATAAAACGATAAAACTTATATAACTAAGTAAACTAAATTCGGTATTACTTAAATAAATCGATTATCCTTTAAATAAAAAAAGTAAGGATAAGCTAACCTTAAAACAATCTAGCTCCTTACCTACTAAATACCCTTTAGATTAAGCCTATAACAAAGTTACTTTTTCCTTAAGATAATAAGCTTAGTAAATATTTTTACTACGTACTATTAATAAAGTTTAGCTTAAGGGCCTTAATAAGAAATCCGCCTTAAAAGATACTTAGTAGTTTCTTAGTTTAGTATTACCGTTTAGCCTTATTTATTATAGCCGCGCTAATTAAAGCATTTTTAGGACTCTTAATTAATAAAAACGAGCCTCTTATACTAAGGGCCCCGCGGTATACCGGATTCTAAGACGTATATAAGATAAAAGGTTAAGCGCTTAGCGAGAGTATTAAGACTAAGACCTTAATAATAAGTAATAAAGATATAGTAAGCAATACTTTTAGCGGGCTAAACCTATTTATATTTAGCGGGTAGATATTAAGACTAAGTATAGCTTTAAGCCTTTTAATAAGAATAATAATAATACTATATAAATAATTTCTTAGTCTTCTTTAAGTATTAAAGAAAGAAAATACGCTTATTAAGCTTTAAAAAAAACCTTAATTATAAGCTAAGGATATAAAGAGATTTAACTTATTAAGACCTTTAAAAATATCCTTTAATAAAGTTTAAGAAGATAATAAAGCTAATATATTTTAAGAAGTAAACCGTTTTATTAACTTTATCCGCTAAAACGCTAATAAAAGTAAGGCCTATATAAACGAATAAGCTATTTAATTACCCTCTTTCCTTTAAGAAAGTACGGCGGAATAGTATTTTTAAGACTTCTTAGAACTATAATAAGAAGAACTTAGTAAGCACGGTATTAAACTAAGCTAATAAATCTCCGCCTTATAAAAACGGTTCGGAATCCGCTTAAATATAGTAATATAAGCAGTTAATAAAGAGCACTTTACTATTAAAGATATAGTAATAAGATCTAACTTTAAGTCTTAAATATCGCGCTTATAATATAAAGCTAAAGCCGCGCTTTACTAGCTAGACTACTTAATTATAGTAATTTACTAAAAGCTAAACGTTTACTTATAAGAATCCTTATAACGTTTAATAAGAAACGAGGATATTAATAGATAAATTAACGAATATAAGGAAATTCTTTCTTAGCTATAAGTTAAATATACTTAAGGATTTTAAAAGCACTTATTAATGCAAAAGAAATAGGTTTAACTTATAAAAAGGCGAGGGCTAACTAGCTATACCTTATATATACTTAAAGAATAGTCCGGGACGCCTTAGCTATCTATTAAGGGCTCGCTAAGGCTAAGGGTTATATTTTTAAACCGCTTAGTAAAAGCGGATATATTATAGGCCTTATAGCGCTTACTAAGTTAAAGGAGAAATCCGCTTAAATAGCTAAGAATATAAGCTAAAGTCCTCTAGCTTAAAAGAGAAAGAACCTTTAAAACTATATACTTATTAACGCTAAAGCTAAAGCGGGTATACTTTATAACTAAGGAAAGAACTATAGTAAAAACTAATAACTATTTAAAGGATAAAAAGTATAATATAGAAAGAGCTTAATTAAATACTATTAAAAGCTTAAAGAAAACCGCAATCTATACTATAATAAACTTAGTATAAAAGGCTAATAAAGTATATAGATTTTATAGCGAAGTATTCCCCTTAAAGAATAAGCTTTACCGATCTATTAAAGATAAATACCCCCTTAACCTTAACTAAGACGTTGCTATATAAAGATATAGCTTAGTATAGTAAGTAGTTATTTAAAAGCTATAAAGCGTTTAAATAGTTAAGGCTTCTTTTAACGTTTAGCTATTAAACCTTAATAGGCCGTTACGATTTACCTACGCACGCTTACTAATCTATAAAAAAGAAAGGCTTAAAATAAGTATTAAAGCCTATATAGACACTAAAGCAAACTAAAGCCTTATTTAAGCTAACTTAGTAAAGACTTTTTAAAATATAACTATAAACTTTTCTTAACGAATTTTTATTTAAGAAGTAAGAAAGATAGTTACTATTAAATAAGTAAAGTTTACTATATATATACTAAGAAGGCTAAATAGTAGCCTCGTAGTTATAAAAGTAAGGATTAGCACTTAAATAGTAAAACGCTAAGTAGTTAATATATTGCTTAGCTAAGACTTTTTAGTTCTTTATTAAAAAGACTTTATTAACTTTATATTACTTTTATAGATTAAGGCTTATAAAAGGATTAAAGCTAAAGTTAAAATAGTTTAGCTAAGATTAGTAATATATAAATAGATAATTTACTTAGTTACTATAACGAATTTAGCTAGTTTTAGCTACGCCTTACTTATATAGGTCTAGGCGCCGCTATTAAGGCGTAATATAATATTTTTCTTAAATAACTTTAAGCTTACCCGGATAATAATATAAGATTATAAGAGCTTTATAGCAATAAACTATTTTAAAGAACTACTAAAACTCCGCTAAGGCTAAAAGGTAAGGATAATTATAGACCTTAATAAGCAGTTTTAGCTATATAAGGAGGTCGATATTACTACTCCCTTAGCGGAAGCCTTTATAGAAAATCCGGATAAAATAAACCCCGCTAAGGACTTCTTATAAAAAGATCTTATAATAAACTATAAACTCGGAATTAGCTAAACTAAAGACTTACTTAAACTAACTACTAATAAGGGCGTTTAGATCTACGCTAAAGACTTAAAATACGTATTAAAAGTCTAATATATCCTTTAATCGTTTCCTTACCTTTAAAGAAATAAGGGAGTAGTATGTATAGATAAATCTAAATATATATATATTCCGTTAATAAAAAGATAGCAATATTAATAAGTTATATTAAGATTATACTTATTAAGCGATAAAGATAAGAAGGTAGTAGATATAATATTCGGCTAGCTAACTATATAAGACTAATTAAAATAAGTTTATAGGCTAACCCTATTTACGGCACTAGTATTCGTAGTATAAAAGACGGTAAATAAAAAGGAAAAGGGATAAGTAGTTATAAACTTATTAAGGATTAACGCTATTATTCCTTTAAATACTTACTTAATGCCCCTTTAAAGCGATATAATTAAACGCCTTTAAGGAAAGAAGTTTTTTAATATAGTAAACGCATAATCGTTTTTTTACTAGTTCTTAGTTTACTAAAACTACTAAGAAAGGTTTATAATTATAAGCTATCGCGGGCTAAAAAGATTATTAATAATACTTATAAGCTTTAAGACCTCCTTAGTATACGTTTAAAGGTTTATTAATAATATCCTCTATAGATACTAAGAATATATAGCGGCTTATATTAATAATATTATTATTTACTTTAATATAGCCGAAGAATACCTTTAATATTTAAAAGCTATATTCCGCGCCTTTTATAACTATAATATTACTTTATTAAGACTAAAGACCTTCTTAGCGTACCTATTTATATAGCTCCTTAGATTTAAAGTAAACGCTATTAGCTTAATAAATATAAACGAACGCGTATAAGCCTTAAGGGATATCGCGTTCTTAAAGAACTTTTAATAGCTTAAAAAATAAATCGGCCTTATTAAGTAGCTATGCTATACGGTCCCGTATTTCGCTAAGGAAGTTAATATTTTATAAAAAACGAAAAACGGAGCTACTTTAAGTAAGACTAAAAGAGGGAGTCCCCTTAAGGGGCTAAGGACGGGCTTAATACGCTACGAAAGCCGCTTTTTAGCCTACTTTAAAAGAAAAAGAGGCCTTTACGATTTTAACTAAAAAACTTACTAAGCCTTAAACGATTTACTACTTTAACCTTACTTAATAACTATTTATTTAGAGTAATATATCTTAAGAATATAAAGTAGCGGCTATAGCTTTTTACTTAAAAGAAAGTATAGAATAAGATAAAAAGACGCTATTAGCCCGGATTAAGGTCTAGCTTATTATTTACTTAAGCCGCGCTCTTTAAGGCAAAGAACCTTAATACTAGCTTATAAAACTTAAAGTAGCCGGTTTAGTATAAGCAATATATAAGTTATATACTATAGTACTATCCGTAAAAATGCTATAAGTAGTTATCCTTACTAACTATATAAGTACTTATAGAATTATATACTAAGAATCCTTATTTTTAATTAGTATAAAATTTAACTATAAGCTAGTCCTTGCGTCTTAATACTTAAGCTAATTCCTACTTAAAGTATACTATATCCTAAGCGTCGAAAACGTTATACTAAACACGCTTTTACGTTTACTATATTAAGACGATAAGTTAATATCCTTAAACTAAAAAAGGGAATTAAAATATATTTAAGAAGATAAGATAATAAATCGCGTATTCCTTTATACGGAAGTATTAATTAAATTGCCGCTCCGCTAGAAAATAATTAATAGATATACGGATAATATATAGTAAGTAAAAATTATAGCGTAGCTTAGCGATAAAGATAGTATCCTTAAACTCTTATTCCTTTAATTATAAGGGTTGTTATACTTTATAGAGAACGATAAACCCCGGAGACTATATATCCTTAAGACTTATACTATAAAGATTATCGAAAACGCCTACGCTAGATATTTTTATACCGGCTATACTTATATATAATAAGATCTATTTAAAAGCTTCTTTATTTTATAGCTTAGTAGATATATAAATAAGGTCGTAAATAGTTATAATACTTATTACTATAACTAAACTAACTAAAGTAAGACGCTAAGGTAGCTTATCTTAATTTAAAGCCCGCCGGTTTTATACTATATAATAGCGATAGACTTTATTACTAGGCTTTTAATAGTTTAAGCTA
>JAPEBW010001182.1:0-29117 GCA_027405785.1 Ophiocordyceps robertsii | reverse complement strand
CTCGTCCACTCAGGCTTCTACGCAGCCCTCAACCGGCTCCGGCCACAGCTCGTCAAGGCCGTCCTCGCCGAGCGCCAGAAGCCCAAGCGCAAGAACTACCGCCTCGTCATCACGGGCCACTCGCTGGGCGGCGCTCTCGCGACCCTCGCGGCCGTACACCTGCGCAACATGGGCATCGCCTGCGACGTCTACACGTACGGCGCTCCTCGCGTCGGCAACGACCGCCTAGCCGCCCACATCGCCTCGACGCGCCACTTCACCGCCCGCATCACAAACGCCCGCGACATCGTGGCCGCCATCCCAAACTACGGCTGGCTGTGGTACTGGCATAGCTACGCCCATCACTACCCCGAGTACTGGTACCCCGGTGGCCTCGACCGAGGCTCCAAGCTCTACGACCTGCCGCGTAGGGTCTGCTGGGGCAACGGTCAGTGCTCCAGCGCCGTCTGCAACTCGCCCTGGCAGTGGATGACGTGGCGCGGCTGCAGCTTGCCCGACCATCTCAACTACTACGGCAACTTCGAGCCCTGCGGCGACGGCTCTCGCGCCGCCATGGGACGGTCGAGGCAGGGGAAGTCGGGCCCCATGGCCCACTTGCATCCGCCGGACCCTCACTCCATCACCAGATGGCTGCAGTGAACAAGGGGCTGCAGAGACATGGCGTTGCGAGGCGGACAGACGCTGTTGAGTCGGGACTCGAGCCAAACCCGGCCACCACAAACGGCCGGTTCTCACATTCATTCGCTTACCCATCCATCCCCTTTCTATCCTGAATCATACATATTCCTTCTTTACACGTGTAATTTCTACTCTTAATGTTTACTTTTACATCTGTGGCGCCGTCTCCATCTTCAAGATTGCCCAGAGAGGCCTTCAGCCTGCACATATTCACCATTCACCATCAAGGAGCAGAGATTCGCCACATGATTACTCAATTAATATCTGCGCTTCACACGCCTGGTTGCTTTTGTTAACCTGTCTTGAATCCATGACCAATAAGTCGTGTCGCTCGTTCATGCTGTCGTGATGCCAACGCCAGCCCCCAAAACAACCCAAAACAAAACCAAAGTCTCTCTCTCTCTGTGTTGCGTTTTATCGTCTCGTCCCCAACACCAAAGCAGCTCTACTTTCCAGTTGCGCGACTTCTTCAAAGCAAATGTTTGGCTCCCCAAGGGAGAGTGGGCGGTTGTATTAAAGGGTGGTTGTGTAACAGGGCACCAATTGTCCGACGTGCGCTGCTGAATCGCTTCCAGACTCCCACAGCCATGAGGAGCAAGGATGAAATAAGAAAAATGCCGTATCCCAAGTGACGTCGAGGAAAAGGGGGAGCAGGAGTGCCGTGGCCCGTCCCGTCAGTCGGACCTCGGGGCCGGCCCCGCCCGGGCTTCTTGCTCCGGCGGCGGGCCACGAAAGGGCAGCTCGAACCTCTCGGGGCGGCGCGGCAGGTCGGGCGGCTCGACGCTGGCCCTCTGGGCGTCCAGGGGCTCGAGGTCGTCGTAGTCGACGGGCGGCCCGCGGTCCTCGTGCTGCGGGTAGCCCGGGGGGCTCGGCGGCACGTCCTGGTAGACGGGGGGCGCCTCGTTGTCCCAGCTGACGCCCATGCCCTGGCACTCGGTCAGGACGACGGCAAAGGACATGCGCAGGATGCGGCCCGTGCCCGACTGCGTGGCCAGGTGCAGCTTGCCGACGGGGGCGTACTCCTTGGACACGATGAGCTCGATGGCGAGCGAGTGCGTCACGTCGGTGCCGTCGCGCGTGCTCAGGTCGCAGGCGTACTTTGGCTGGCGCGAGTGCGACTTGGCCTGGTTGATGCAGTAGTCAAACTCCATGTCGACGGAGCCGTCGACGCCCGAGTAGTCCGACTTCCAGCCCTCGTGCAGGTGCTTCTCGCCCAGGATGCGCGTCTCGGTGCGCGTCTCGCCCTTTTTGGGCCGCTCGGCGCCGTCGTCGTCGGCGCCGTCGTCGTCGGCCGTCTCGTCGAGGTTGCTGCTGGGCCTCTTCTTCTTGGCCACGTCGCGGGCCGTCGGGGCGTGCCGGTCGCAGGCCGGGGCCACGGTCGAGATGTTCTCGTGCAGCGTCCACGACACCTTCTTGAGGCGCCAAAGGTAGACCATGCCGGGCTTGTCCTCGTCGTGGGCCATGAGGCCGGTGAGGCGCAGCGTCAGCTTCTTGGGGCCGGCGGGGTGGATGACGGTGTCGTAGTGGCCGTCGGCCTTGATGTTGGTCGGCGGGAAGACGCGTATCGAGTGGTGAGGGTACAGCGTCTCGGGCACGGAGCGGCGGACGTTGAGGGAGCGGTCGAGGCAGACGCTGGCGCACGAGGTGCCGCCGCCGCAGACGACAATGGCCTTTGCCGCGAAGTCGTACGAGATGGACAGCAGCGACGTGTCGAGCGAGGCCGGCAGGTGGCCCTCGAGCAGGGCGGAAAAGGGGAACAGGTGGCGGCCCCTGCGGAGCGTCGTGGGCGTCGGATGGGCCAGCAGGCGCCACGTCTTGAGGCCGGTCGAGCGGTGCTGGCAGCCGGCGCAGTGGCTCTGGCACGGGCGCTTGTGCGTCGTGTTGAGGCTGAGCGTGGCCACGAGCGAGCCGACCCTGACCGTCTCGTCCTTGACGTCCATGACCACCTGGCCCGACACGAGCGCGCCCGTGCTCTCGTCGGGCGCGCCGTAGAAGACGAGCGGCGGGCTCTCGATGCTCCAGTCGAGCGTCAGGGCCGACGAGCTCGACGCGTGCGCGTTGTCGCGCGACGATCGCCGCCCAAAGGTGAGGGAGAGGCGGTTGTAGTTGCGCAGCGCGTCTGCGAAGTGGTCGGGCATCTTGACGGCGCCATGGTGGTGGTCGTCCGAGTCGGACGAGTAGGGGCTCGGGCCGAGCGAGTTTGTGCGCGACGACGGGTTGCTGCTGCCGTGGGCGTTGGCCGAGCCTGCCGTCGTCGTCGTCGTCTTCTTCTTTCGGTGTGAAGGGTTGGCCGACGAGGTGCGGAGGAAGTTTGTGACGCGGTGAGGCATCTCGGCTGATGCAGAGCGACGCCGCTTGTCTGCGAGGCCAAGTAACGATACAAGTATAGCAGGTTGGTTGCGAGGTTCACCGCCCGCTCTCCGAGTCGCCTCCGTCGGGCGATGGGCCTGCTTCTTCCGCCTGTCTCGGCGCCTTCAACGGGCCTCTGAACGGGCTTTGCTCGGCCCCCCCCGACTGCCGAGTCCGGGACAAAGCGAGGCGGGCGCGCAGCTTCAGCCTTGGCCGCAGGAGCCGTCGAGGCTTTCGTGGCGAGGCAATCGTCCGTCGACAGCCAGCTTGGCGGTGATGCGAGGCGGCGGCCAGCGGTCGCCACGGGGGAGTTTCGGAGCCGGAGCCGGTGCCGGAGCCTTCGTGCCGATGATGGTCGTTGCTTATCAGACTGCTTGGACACGGGCGTTTGATCGTCGTCGGAGCTTTGGCGCGAACCAGACCGGCTCAGGCGTCGAGCAGCAAGGAATTGCTGTTATCCTTTTCTCTCCTCGCACTCGGGCGGGAAAAGACCGCTTTTGACGGTGCCGGTTTCGGTCTTGTCTGGAGACGGCGAGACTGCTTCGCTGCAGCAGGACGAGGGCGCAACCGGATGGCAGAGCCGTCAATGTCTTGCGTGTCTCCTTGGGCGAGATGTACAGAGTTTGAGAGCGCCGCTTCTGTTTTGTTTGGTTCAGAAACTGCTAGTCGACGGAGGCGGCTTTGGCTGTTAGTGGCGAGAGCTCCACCACCACCACCTGGTGCTAATGGTAGGCAGGTATCTTAAGGCAGGTGAAGCTGCTGAGACGGTCTCGGCACGGATGGGGTTCCAAGGGCGGGAGAGGAGAGGGAGCGGCAGCCGGCAATAGAGGGCATCGCCAGTTAATATATGCGAGAATTCCGCCTGGCAGCTGTGTCATGCGACAGGCCACTGATGGCATAACACTGGCATAACACAGGGCGCAAAGTGACTCCTCAGTGACTCCCGGGCGGCACCTTGGCGGTACCTGAGCGGTACCTGGTCGGGCTCGACGGCCTGCGACCCCAAGGGATGCCCGCCGCGACATGTGGCCGGCGGCCGAGCAAACCTTTTTTTTTTTTCTCCCTCTCAGGTGCCTCGAGGTATAGTACTGGGCAGGTACCTGCTAGCACCCCCGGTGGAGACACAACTTGCTGCATCCACCACACATCCCACTCGCTTGCGTGCGCCCATGGATTGACTGACAAGCCTATTGATTTTTTTTTGATTTTTTTTCCGGCTTTACCACCACCAGCTCTCTCTGCCGTCCCTTTGCACGGCGGGTCCGCTGAGGCGTAGAGTCATCCAGGCCCAGTGCACTGCCAACGACGCCCGCAGGCAGCACTGCAGGCACTGTATTCGTACCTGCTGTGGGTACTGCGGGTATGCCGCGGGTACTGCGGCGGTACCTTGGCCCGACACCGGACGTCCCAAGGGCGCGCAGCTCCGGCAACCGGCTCCGAAGTCCACGGGCAGCTGACGAGGTGCAGCAGTCACCGTCTGTTGGTGCGACTGGCAAGCTGGTCTGTTCGGTCCTGAGCAAACCTCGCAGTCTTTCGTCACTCCAAACTCAACCTGGGCGGGAACGCGGATAGAAAGCAGCCTTCACCACGACATCTTCATGGCTCCTCACTCGACGAAGACGGTGGAGAGTGAGACCGAGTGGTGGTGGCCTGTGGACCCCACCGAGACGCTCTTCTCGCGGCAACCACCTCCAGCAGGTAGCGTGTACATACTTGACGGTAACGTGTTGGTGACTGAGGCGTGATGCCGCTGACTCGTCGTCGTGTTTGCCCAAGGGCGCGCTGCATGTCATCACGGGCATGTCGACACGGCACCAACGCCGCCGCCTCGTCTCCGATCGAGTCCCCGAGGGTTGTATATGTGTTCGTACATGGTAAGCGCAGCGTCGAGCAGCCCTTCTCGTGCCTCGGGCCAAGCACCCTCTCGCTTCCCATGCAGCGAGCCGGCAACCTTGATGGCGGCTCCGGTACCTGCACGGTACCTCGGTGGGCGGATACGAGAACGTCATCCGCGTACGGATACGGCAGGTCGCCTTCACGTCGCAGAGGTTACGTGCATGTACTGCACAAACTTCCTGGTACTAGTACCTACATATGTAGACTAGCCGATGACTGTGCGTGCGCAATGTGCCGGTAGATGGACCCGACTTGCAGGGAATGACACCCACCACGTTGGCTGTACATACACACACGCACATGCGCCTCCAGGCTCGTCGTGCCTGCAAACCTACCGCGCCCTACCAAGCCCAAGCGCTGACAAGGGACCGACACGGCGCGCGCCCTTCTCCTCCCGGCTCTTGCGCGAGGCTGAGACAAGACGTTGCGTCTCCGGAAGCCCGCGCGTGTACAAGCGGCCCCTGTACCCTCATGTATCGAGGTATCCTGTACTTGGCTTCCCAGGACGGAGACGGGTGGAGCCGCGCTCTCGGCCCACACCGAGCCTTAGTGCCGGCTTGCGGCGGCCGTGCCGGGCCTCCGACCATGCTGTGGTGGACGATTCTGGCAACACAATGCCTGCTGCTTGTGGCCTTGCTATCTCGTCTGCGGTGCAGGCCACTGTCCCTCGCCCGCGCCTTGCAGCCTCGGGGCCTGTGGTCATGTTTCCTCCCAGACTCTAGTGTCGTTTCCTTTGGGTTATTACTCGCGACAACTCTGCTCTCCCTTGGCGTCGCCTCCGGACAAGTTCCAGAACGTCGCCACAGTGTCCAGCGATAGCCTCCGCTCGCAGATACTTACTTACCACCGCCTCTTCCCAACACACGGTGCTCGCCGGACCCGCCTCTCGTCCCTCCTCATCTCCTTCCGCCCCCTCCCCTGCCCAGTCTCCACCCGAGCCGCAACTTTTACAGCCGCCTTGTGACTGAATACGGGGCGCTCGAGGCGAGCAGGACGGCGCCAGAAGCGGTCCGCCCTGTCTCGTCGCTGTGCAGGGACACGTGGGACTGCTGACTGTCTGGTCCGAGGCAGACGGCACCTTGCTGGTTCCAATGTTGAAATTAATCTTCTGTTGCTGCTATTCGTGCTGCTATTCGTGCGAATAACAGCAAGGCCTCTCTGGTCGTGACGTGTCCCAGACCCCATGGCCTCCTCCCGTGGTCCGCCCACCAGCTTCCATGGAGTCGGCCGCCCTAACCCGCAGCGGCCCCGGCTGCAGCCCCGGCGCCGACGGACCAGTCTTTATCCTCGCCCTCTGCATCTCTCCGGCTTCTGTCCCAGCCACGGCCTCGTCTCCAGACTCGCCCCTCGCTACCCCGCGCTCCTCCGCCCTCGCCCCCAGACGCACTGCCCATCAGCGTCCAGCCGTCGGTGAAGCCGTAGCCGCTGCCCGGAGCCCGACTCCCCCTTGCCTCCTCACGGGCCCCGATTCACCGAGCTTCTCGCCTGCGGTGCGACCCCAGCGTTGCACTCCCCTCGGAACCGCGCCGCTTCGTGGGTCACCACCACCGAGCTTCTCCCCCCCCAAAGCTTCCACGCTGCCCGCTCGCGAGACCAGCGTCCTCGCCCCTGCACGTCCTTTTGTCTGGCAAGTCTCGCCTGCCCGACGCTTCGATAACGCAGTCGCTGGCCCCATGTGCGGAATCCAGCGCGCCAGAGCGGGAGGAGCGCCTATCTTCGGCATTGGCCCGCTCGCCGTCCGTTTTGAGCAAATTTTTTGGCATCCACCCGGAAACCGGGCCTTGCGACAAAAGCTTGGCCAGGATGGAGCCCGGGTGGGACTCGTCGTCGTCTTCTCAGCTTTGCTCACGTATGTATGTCACGACTACTGCCACAGCAAAGTCTGTCTGCTTCTGCAGAGACGCAGCCTATCCGCGACTCGTCCGGGTTTGGCACTCGAGTAAGATGGCTGTACATACATGCGTGCAGAGAGTTGTATCCGTAGCATGGCATCGACGGAAAGCAACCATCAGCCGATGGGTCCTGTTCATGCGCGCAGCCACTGACTGCACTGCACGCCGCCACAAGTCGCCGTGCTGCTGCTCGGAGGCTACCTCGCCCCCGCATATGCCCATCACGCCACTGTTGACGGGGTGCGACGTCGTCGACGACTTGTTTCCCCCTCGCATACCGAGCATCTTGTACAGTGCAGCATGTACCTGCCGTTGCGCATTGTCGCACGCACGTGAGCACTGTCGACAGGTTCATGTCAGAATGCCTAGCACAACATGCCGACGGGGCCGGTAGAATGGAGCAGCACGACAGGCCTTTGTCGCCCCTGTCCGTCCTCCTGTCTGTGTCACCTTGTAGACAGGTGTGTCCGAGGTCAGTGTGCTCAATGTCTTGCAGGCCGGGGTTGCCAGATTCCGCATCCCGAGTCCGTCGGCCCCGGCAACTCTCGGTCCACGGCAACTCTCGGCCCACGGCACACTTTTGTGGGGCCGGATTGGTGCCTCGCCGCGCCCCGGGTCCGCCGCCCTCCGGATCCAACTTGTCGGCCTCCCCTGCGACGCCCCGGGCCTCGTTCCATCTCCATCCCTCTTCTAGACGCACCCGACTGGGAAATACGTGCCATGGTGTCTCTGCGACTCTCCGGCTTGCAGAAACCGGCACGAGCAGCCCGTCAGTCGTCCGATGGCGTCTTGCGGGCCACGTCGGACGTAATTGACGCCCGGCCGCCTCGTCGAGATGGAGGTAGCCGTCGATGTGGATGCTGCCCGGGATCATCGCCCCCGCCGGGCGAGTGCAACCCTCTGTTCAGATGGAATGTCAGCCCAAGAAAGAGGCTGGCGTCGTCCTCTCTCCATCCTCTTTCGGAAGGGCCAAGACTAAAAGTTATTTTCCTGGACAGCTGGTGTAAACCATCCCACCTCCAGGCAGCACCCACGCTCTCCCTCCCTCCCCCTTCCATGTAACAATGCCATCTCGTGGGCGTGCATGCCTCGGCCTCCCGGTGCGCAGAGACGGCTATCTGATTCCCCAGGTTTCATCAGAAGCTCGCATCACCGGTCTCCCGCCCTCTCAGCGTCGATCCTGAATGCCCTCACCCAGATATGTAACAGCGCGGCCAATCCGCGCAACGATGGGGACTCGCCCAATGTTCGCCGTTGCATCCATGACCTAAGCGTGACACACTGAGGCAGAGTCTCGTTGCCTTTGCGCTCGCAGCGCGGCCGGTATCGGAGTTGAGCGTAGCATGCGCCAATGTTTGTTTTGGCCGATGAGTCCAGCGCACTTGGCACAGGCAAACGGCGTGCCTGATGCATAGCATGTGTCCTCGTCGAGGCGCCGTCGGCAATCATTCATCTCGAACTGGCATGCCTGCCTGGTACGCGGAGGCCGCCACCATGACGCATCGAGAGGGCGGATGGTGGTGGTGTTTCGGGACCGTGAGTTTCGGACCATGAGACGGCAGATGCGACTCTCTCCTTGATGGCCTCTTGCTTGCACGAGCACAGATGGCAGCCCACGGGAGATCGCTGCTTTCTTTCGAAAGAAGAGCAATCGGAACGTGCTTCCCCCAGCCGAGAGTCTCGGGTTGCGGCTCTCCCCTTTCATCTGCTCCCGCGTCCCGAGCGCTCAGTTGCCGTGCTTCGCACTTGCACCAACTTGAGCCCCAGTACCTCGATGCGGCTACCCCCGAGCTCGCGCACGGCCACGGTCTCAACCCCCCTTCTTCTCTAGAGCCTTCTCGAAAAGAGTCATGACACTTCAGACGAAAAGGGAAAAGGGCAAGGGCTGCACCTGTAAGCCAGGTCATGGCCTTTGCAGAGGCCGAACTCCTAACCGCCATGGGTCGATCCTGGAACACGCGTCTCAAAGGCCACGCCGAGTTCTCGCGAGCGTGAGTCAAGTCGGGAGCAGGGCGGCATAGGGTGCGCGATTTGGACGTGGCCTGACCGCACGATTTATTGGACAAGTCCGAGAGATGGCGGCGAGGACGGACATGTCCGCGCAGTTCTCGCCTCCCCTTCGTGCGAGTAAAGAAAGGGCAGAGGATGCGCGGTGGTGACGCTCCGTCTCTCGCCTTTACTTGGACGGGAGGAACGGAAGAAGATGGTGGTCTTTGCCGATTTGCATCGACAAGGGTCGTGTCTTGCGCACATCTCCCAGCACTGATCGATGCCCATTGATCTGTTCTCGACCTCTGGATTCATCGTCGCCACCCGCCGCGCATCAGCACCTCCCGGTTCTGCGCGCCCTGACGATCCGCGTTTCCAATCCGCAGATAGAGCCCTTCTTTATAGATGGGCCGGACAGTGTCAATTCGTCCCGACTTGAATCGGCGTGCGCCTCCTGAACACATGCGTTGACAAGTCGCCATCCCTTGCTCCCTCTCTTCCAGGCAATGCATGATGCTCTGCAAGCAACCGACTCCCGTCGCATCCAAATCCAAGAGCCCCGAAACTACGCTGTAACTAGGCCTGACTAGAGACGCCGGTGGGCTGCGGCACCATGGTGGGAAACCATGGCTACCCCGTTTCGTTTTCTTTCGTTCCACGTCGCTTCATCGTCCTCTTGTCATCATTCCTCCTTCTGCCCTCCATGTGTGTCGCAAGGGCCGTTGACTGACGGACAGGGCCCGTGGCAACTCAGCCCCCTTTGAACCAGCAATTCTGGAACTCCAAGCACGCTCGCCCAGCGAAACCTCGCCACGGCTCAAGCCTCGTCAGCTCGTCCAGAGGAAATCTATAGCTCGAGCCGCGCTACACACGTCTCGACTTCCGGACTGCACCAAATAGGATTGGAGATGGGCCAGCGTCGGCAAATCGGGCCCTCTCCCTACTATCGGTATTCGTAATCTTCGCCCCAACTACTTCATAGCGTGTATCAAAAAAAAAAAAGAAAAAGAAGACTCTGCTCAGCTTTCTTCCTCCACCAGCCCCATATCTAGCCGTGACTAGCTTGTCGCCGCAAACTGAAACAGCGTGGCTCCTCCAGTTCGGCCAGCCCGCTGACCTACTCTTCACTCACGCCCCTTCTCCGGGCTTCCCGTCAGTATCGTGACATGGGTTTCCTTTCGTTTTCTATTTCCATTTCTCCTCAAACGACATGACGACGGGAAGAGCCCTGTGGCCCCACGCCAAGGGGACCCTGCCTTCAATCTTGTCTGGGAGAGAAGCACGTCCCCAAGTCCGGGGTGGCCCAAGCCTGGTAGGGAGAGGGAAGCTGCACGCGCTCCCAGGAAAGCCATGACTCTCTTGCCCTCTCCGTGAAGGACTCGCGCAAGATACCTCGCGTGTCGCAGGTTGTTCTCCACCGCTTGAGGCTGGTGAAGCGACGGTGAAGCACGTCTGTCGTCTGGCTTTCGACCGACATCTGGTATAAGTAAGCGCCCTCCTCGGCCTTGGACGGGTTGATAGATTGGGACAGACCAACGCAGTCCCATCTCGTGCTCCCGCCGCCTCCCGTACTGCTTTACGGCCTGGTGCCAATATTCTTTGCACTTTATCCCTTTTTCTGCTCATCAAGCAAACGCCAGGGGCGTCGACTTCTCTTCCGCCTCTCGCCTTGTACATTACTCTCTCTCAAGGACTTGGCCACGACGGCAAGCTTGCTTCAGTCCCACCTCGGACATCATGGTCCGCTTATCCATCGTCTCCACCGTGGCCTGTGAGTAGTCCCAGATGTCCATTCTTTTATCCGGGAAATCGTCCGGCTAACATTTTGTTCCCAGTTGCCCTCACCGCGTATGCCATTGAGCCTATCGTCTCCAACAGCGCCGCTTTGGGCGCCCAGAACCAGGACCAGGTCGAAAATGCAGAGTGCCAACAAGACAGGGATTGCCAGGTCCCCCTGTGCTGCGCCGCGCAACCTAACGACATCAGAAGAAGAAGAATCTGCTCCAAAGAGGCCGATGCCTTCAGGGACGGCAAGCAAGGATGCGTCAAAGATGAACGTAACGGCGCTGTCGGAGGCGGAGCCGTGTTCAACGGAGGCCGGGGAGGGGCTCCAGTCAACAATTTGAATCAGAATTCCCGTGGGCGTGGGGGCAACTTTATTCGTCCGGACCAGACAGGGGTCCGCCAGGGCCAGACAGGCCTCCGCACGGGCCAGACAGGCCTCCGTACGGGCCAGACAGGCCTCCGTACGGGCCAGACAGGCGTTCAAGGTCCGCAAGGCCCACAAGGACCACAAGGGCCACAAGGCCTACCAGGACCGCCGGGACAGTCAGGCCTTCAAAGCGTGAGCCCGGTCCAGAGCGCTAAACAATCCTCAACCCCGAATACCCCCGCGAGCAAGACGGACCAAAATAACCGGGATCAAAATAACCGGGACCAAAATAACCGGGACCAGAATAGCCGGGGCCAGATCACGGATCCAAATCAGGCAGTACCCGGTAAAACGTTCGGCGGCGGCGGTGGTGACAGGGATCCCAACGGCAATAGAGATCGCAGTCCGCAGAGTATAAGCAGAGGCGGCGGCGGCGGCGGCGGTAATAAGAATCCTAACACTCCGCAGAGTATAAGCGGCGGCGGCGGATTCGGCGGCGGATCAGGCGGCGGCGGATCAGGCGGCGGCGGATCAGGCGGCGGCGGATCAGGCGGCGGCGGCGGCATTAAGAATCTGAACAGTCCGCAGAGTACAAGCGGCGGCGGCGGGCAAGGCGGCGGCGGCAGCATTTCCAGCCAGGGCGGCGGACTTGGGGGCGGACAAAGCAGCGGACTTGGGGGCGGACAAAGCAGCGGACTCGGGGGCGGACCAGGCGGCGGCGGACCAGGTGGCGGCGGACCAGGCGGCGGCGGATCAGGCGGCGGCGGATCAGGCGGTGGATCAGGCGGTGGATCAGGCGGTGGATCAGGCGGCGGGTTCGGCGGCGGATCAGGCGGCGGCGGATCAGGCGGCGGATTCGGCACCTGAGTTCAACGCATACGCCCAACTGGCAATTGCCCCGGCCGGCGCAGGCCAGCCGATGCCGAGGGGGCCTCGAGGCTCGCGACTGGATCGTTAATCGAGTTTAGTTGGAGTGAGAATTATATAGTGCGGAGAATGATGAGAGTGCGTTTCGCTGTCAAAGAGCCGTGGGACTGATAAATGATCAAGGTCGGGCAATGCCTACCCAACATCAAGGAGAAATCTGGAGTTGCCGACCCGAGGTGGACTCGGCTGGCGAGCCTTGGGCTCGAGCTGCCACGGAACAGCATAAAGCCGGCTGCGGCCACCGAGGGAGAGGTCAAGTCAAAAGACCAGTCGTTTCGAAGCCGACTGGGCCCGTCGACCTGCTCTCGGAGCAACGACGGGGCCGGCAACGATGGAGCCGCATGAGCATCCCGCCCGGTTTCACTCGAGCGACGACACGGAAAGGGGGGGAGAGGCGGAGTCGAGTCGAGTCTGATGAAGCAGATGGACCCGCCAGTCCTGGTTGAGCCTCTTTCGAGTTGCGGGCGCCTCGGCATCGTAGGAACAAGTCCGTATCCGTGTGTGGGACGTTGATCTTGCCTCGCGGCAAATGTATGTACCGTCACGGTCAGCTGGAACCCTCCATGAATCTTTGCAGCCGAGGCTACGATTGGCGGCGGGCATCGCAGCTCTTGTCCAGAACCGGCAAGGCTTCGCGGCATCTGCAGGTTGCAGTCTCGCCCATGCAGCTTGGCAGGAGTGGCGAGAGGACGTCGAGACCTCGGGGCAGAGGACATAGGGCAAGAGGAGAGGTTGAGTGAGTCACTCGCCGAGGAGAGCGAGCAGGTGACTTGCACGTGACCCACACACCGCACTCTGTGTGCCCATAAATAGGCTCGCAAATTCTTTCCAGCCCTCGTTCGTGCCTTGTCAAACAAAAGGCGTGTCGGAGTGCTTTTCGTCTCCCGATGCCCGCACCTCGGCCGTCGAGTCCGGACCCAACGCGAGCGCCCCGTTGCCGTCGGCGGCCCGTCAGTGGAGCCCTCGCCCCGGACAGCAAGCCACCAAGCTAGCAGTACAGGTGGAACTCGCCTCGGTCTCGGTACGTTCAAGTGCGCTGCTCTCCCGTCGCCCCGGCACATGATGACATGTGGATTCACTCGCCGTACCGAACCTTACGTGTGGAGTCTTTTCCTTGGGCAACGGTTTCGCCCGCAAGTCTGACTGCCGAGCGCCTTTTGTGCGAGGACTGAGTGCGAATAGACTTGTTGACGACATGTTGTGCTGACCATGTTGTGTGTGCATATCGCATGCGCAGTTTAGGTCGACTACTGTACAGATACAGTGTATGTACATATACATGGCGCTGGACCGCATGGCTGATATCTGAGGCGCTTCTTGGAGAAGGGGAGGGATTACTTTGGCTCGACGCACACGCTCGCAGGCTGCCCGGGACCAATGGCCGTTTGTTTGGATCTAGACAAATGACATATTCCTCCCTTGCTCCCCCAAGTGTTCCATGTCGTCCCATGTACTGGCCGTGCTGTCTTCTAGAATTCTCGGGTCAGCCTCAGACCACAGTGCGTTGGGGTGTGGAGGGCAGGCGGGGAAACACGAAGCTAGATCCCCGCTGAGAGATTATCCAAACCATCAGATAAGCCAGCTCCAGTCGAGCATGTCTCCTCGCACCGCCGGAGAGCCGACAACGGCCGAGTTGCGCGCATAAATCTTGATCCATCGTAGTCACCTGGCGCTCTTTCCACAGGCCAGGCCGTCTCGCAACTCACTCGCATCCTGCACCTGAGATGCCATCATGACGGAAACGAGTGCCCCCCAAACGGCCCAGCCAGAGCACTTGGTGGTCCTCAACGCCAAGGTCTACCAGTCCTCGACGGACACGGGCGGAGACGAATCACCAGCCTTTGCCGAGTGCATGGTGGTCAGGGACGGCATCATCCAGCACGTCGGCTCCTATACGGACGATGCCGTGACGGCGGCCCAGGCTGCCGGCGCCCAGGTCCGGGACATGGACGGGGACACGGTCCTGCCCGGCTTCATCGACGGCCACCTGCATCTGCTGCTCGTCGGCCAGTGCCTCAGCAAAGTCAGCCTCGACGACTGCAGGACCATCGACGACATCCGCGCTGTCATCGCCCAGTACGCAAAGGCGCACCCGCACGTCCCCCGCATCTTCTGCCGCGGCTGGATGCACTCGATGACACCCGACGGCGTCGACGCCTCGTTGCTCGACGACGTGGATGCGAGGCCCATCTTCATCGACACAAAGGACCTGCACTCGACCTGGTGCAACACGGCCGGCCTGCGGGACGTGTGCCGCGTCATGGACATCTCGCGCCACACCCCGGACCCGGCCGGCGGCACCATCCAGCGCGACGCGGCCGGGGAGCCAAACGGCGTCTTCAACGAGAGCGCCGTCTTCCAGCTCGTCTGGCCCTTTGTCGCGCGCGTCACGTCCCTGAGCGAGCGAAAGGAGGCCATCGAGGCTGCCTTTGCCGCCTTCAACGCCGCCGGATACACGGGCATGATTGACATGGCCATGGACGACAACATCTGGGAGCCGCTGCTGGAGCTGCGCAGGCGCGAGGGCTCCCTCAAGACCATGCGCGTCGCCGCCTACTGGCTCATGAAGCCAGGGGGGTCCCTGGACGACGTGCTGGCGCAGGTGGACCGAGCCGCCGCCCTCGCGCGGCAGTTCCACGCCGACACGACGCCGGACTGCCGCGTCGTGGGCGTCAAGGTCATCTGCGACGGCATCGTCGACGCCTGCACCGCCTCCCTGACCGAGCCCTACTCGACCGGCCAGCACCCGGACTCGATCTGGCGCGAAGAGGTGCTCGACGCCCTCGTCGCCCGCGCCCACGCCGCAGGGATCCAGGTCGCCCTGCACGCCATCGGCGACGGCACCGTCCGCATGGCCGTTGACGTGCTGGAGAGGAACACGCACCGGTCAAGCAGGCCTCGCATCGAGCACCTCGAGCTGGCCTCGGCCCACGACGCCGCGCGCCTGGGCAAGCTGGGCATCACCGCCTCCATCCAGCCCGTGCACTCGGACCCGGCCATCCTGCGGGCCTGGCCGCGCCTCCTGGGCCCGGACCGCTGCAAGCGCGCCTTTGCCTACCGCGACTTTGCCGACGGCGGCGCCCCGCTGGCCCTCGGGTCCGATGCCCCCACGGCGCCGCACCTGCCGCTGCCGAACCTGTACGTGGCGACGACGCGCCGCTCGTTTCGCGAGCCGGAGCTGCAGACGGTCGTCAACGCCGAGTTTGCCCTGTCGGTGAGTCAGGCCGTGGCGGGGGCCACGCACGGCTCGGCCTACTCGTGCTTTGCGGACCGGTGGACGGGGAGCTTGCGGCCGGGCTTGAAGGCCGACTTTGTCGTCTGCCAGGTCGACCTGACGCCGGACAAGCTCGTCGAGGGCCGGGTCAAGGAGACCTGGTTCGAGGGCAAGAGGGTTTATCCGGCATAGCTGCACGCTCGAGACTTGTCTACTGGGGTGACCCAGGTCATGGTCCGTGACCTTGCGTAGACTCGGGCCAGACAGACGGCTTCACTACCAAGCTCCGGAAAATGATGCTGAAGTCGGCGAGCGAGCCATGGGGCAGTTGAGCTGGGAGTGAGGCCGGACATGATCAATTCTAAAGATATTCTTTGAGACTCGCGCACACTCCTCCATAGTCCATACGTAGCAGTAAACTTGGACGGACCTTTTTCCGATGCTGGAATGTCCTTCCTCATGGTGCTGGCCCGGCCTGCGAAACCTTGCCATTCTGATGGATCTCAAGTACGAGATGGGTTTTTTGCCATGCGCTGGTTAAGCCAAGACATGATGACGAGCCTGTAGAGCCAAATGTCTGTACTCTGTATGTCGAAGTCGAATCTACAACAAAGAAAGCGAAGCGGCGATTCGCACCATACTTGTCCGGCGGATAAACGTTGACCCCCATCCGCTGAAATTTCCACGCCAGGCACGCCCAAGCTGGCCCACCAAACCAAACCTCCGCCTAGCCAGTCCTTTGCCCGCCATCGCAGCATCGCAGACCCATCGCAAACCACACGCTTACCGACTCGTCTCCAGCCACCCACGGCCGCCCAATCGATCCCGAGCTTGAGCCCCCCCTCCAAAGCAGTGCAGCATGACCGGACGCGGTGGAGGCGGCGGTCGCCGCGTGTTGCTGCCACCCATGTAGAGCTCCCCTCTTGTTTGGACCTTTGCTGGGGAGGAGTGCTGACCACAGTCCCTTAGCAACATGATCTTCAAGCTCTTGCAATCGGTGGGTCACAACCGCTCCTGAACCTTTCCCCATGTCGACTCCTCCCTGCCTCGTGGAGCTCGAAATCGCCATGGCGCGCCATGGGCAGCAGAGGTCGCGCGCGGTCATCTCGCGCCTCCATGACGGATGCCCGCGCGCTCTGGCACCCGAGGTGTACGGCCTGCGTTTTGATGCTGTGGGAGCTTTCAATGACGAGCTACTCTGAGCTCTGCGCTGCCTTGACGCTGTTCCGCGCCATCTCTAGCTCCACGGGGCAGGATGAACTCGACTGGCAAGCTCGATTCTTACGGGCGCGCAGCTAACCTTGCCCAGAATGCGACCGTCCGCGTCTGGCTATACGAGCAGCTCTCCATCCGCATCGAGGGCAAGATTCGGGTCTGTAGCTCTCCAGTCTCTCGATACAGGGGCGCGAAGCTAACGACTACGCAGGGCTTCGACGAGTTCATGAACCTGGTGATTGACGATGCCGTCGAGGTCAAACAGCCCCCCCGGGGCTCTGCCAAGGACGAAAGCGACGAGCCGCGGAAGCCGCTGGGTACAAATCCCCGACAAAGCAGTGCCTGTGCGAAGACGCTGACTTTTCCCCCACAGGCCAGATCCTGCTCAAGGGCGACAACGTATCCCTGATTCAAACTTTGTAAAAAGAAAAGAAAGAAAGCCAAGGGAGGAGGCCGGTGGCCACGAATACCCGAGTCGACGAGGCCTGGCGCAGGGTAGACAAAGCGCATCAGCATGGAAGGGGGCCGCAGCAGCCCAGGGCGGCTTGCCGTGGTCGACAGGGGAGAGATTCCATCATGACGGGAGGGAAGTTGGAGGCGTTTGTTTCTGCTCGCGTCCACCGGACGAGGGTCGTCTGGCTGTTGGGACGCGCGCGCATGACTTTTCATATGAACCGGGCACTGGCCAGGGCATCAGCACCGTGTCATGAGAGTAGCCTGTCCGGTGTCTCTCGAGCTTGCTAGTGAGGGTGCCCAAAAAAAACTCAAGAAAATGGGCAATATGGAATTGTGTTTGCACGCAGACTGCGCCCACCTCGAGTGCACGGCATCTCTTTATCAAAAAAGCAAATGCGGCCATAACTCTACAACGCCTCGACGCTCCCTTCGAATCCATGCTTGCCTCTCACTCGGCCTCTCACGACACGGCACACGTACAGCCTCAATCTCACTCGCGATGACGGCAACTGATTAAGAGAAGAGGGCAGAAGCATCACGAAATGCGCCACCAACTTGCGAAAATTCTCGACCGCTGGCATCAGGCGTTGAACATGTGCATCCACAATGACCATCAACAAAAGTGACACGCTGACTCAGCAGACTGCCCCGGATCATCAGAAGATCCGTCACATGCCCACTTCTACAGTACATGCATGTACATATGTACGAATACTTATCCCGACATCTTTTTTTCCCCCCGTCTCCGCCGGCCCTCAGAAAAACGACACCCCCAGGCCCAAGATGCGCCCCCTCACCGAGCCCGAGACGCAGACGGTGCTCAAGAAGCTCGCAAATTACGCCGGCCCCTCGCTCAAAGACCTCTTCGCGCCGCTGTCCGACACCGCCAAGCCCGACCACCACGTCCTGCGCCTCTCTCGCAGTCGCGTCTACTACGTCCGCCTCTCGCTCGCCAACCTCGCCACCTCTGTCGCGCGCGACAAGCTCCTGTCGTGTGGCATCTGTCTCGGTGCGCCCTTCTCCTTCTACCATATTCTATTCCGAAATGGCCCGGCCCGGGCTCCCGTGACTGACAACACCACCCCCCCCCCTGCGCAGGCCGCTTCACAAAGTCGGCCAAGTTCCACCTGCACATCACGGCGCTGCCCGTGCTGGCGCCCATTGCGCGGTACAAGATGTGGCTGCGGCCCAACGGCGTCATGCCCTTTCTCTACGGCGGCAACGTCGTCAAGGCACACGTCGGTCGCTGGTCCCAGGACTGCCCCGAGCACCTCGGCGTCGTCGTCTACACCATGGACGACACCCCGCTCGGCTTCGGCGTCACCGCCAAGAGCGCCGCCGCCGCCCAGTCCATGGGGCCCACGGGCATCGTGTGCTTTCGACAGGCTGACTGCGGCGAATACCTGCGCGACGAGGACTCGCTCTTCACCACCTCTGGGTAGAACGTGGTGCCCGGCCGCGGCACACTGAACCTGTCGCCGGGATGCACATGGGACGAGACGCCGATACCGAGATACCCAATGCCCCCGCTCTCCAGGCACCCTGGAACCAGGCGGTGCTGTTCTGCGCCGATCAAGTCCTAGGAGCACCGCTCGATCCGGCCACGCGGGTTGGACTGGACTCATCAGCCATGGGCAAGAGGACCACAGCAGTGCCTCCTCCATTATACGGGCCTCGTGAGCCAATCTACACACTGACCATCATGTCATGAACAATCTCGGTGGCAGTGGCAAGGTAGGGCTGGAGCTGATTCAGTCGGATAATGTTTGTCGGCGTCGGGTCCGTTCAGGCACCCTGCAAGATGCACATGACACGGCCGACTCTTGAATCAACAAACTTTAGCACGCTGGCTTCCTCCCGAACAATGTTCCCACAAATCTGTGCATCAGCAAGCATAAGAATATCCGCGTGCATTGTCCTGGCTTGCCACGCGTTTTCCGCTCTCATCTTCCCACCGCAGCCCTCAGATCCTCCACGCACTACCAGTACCACGACTGCCCCACGGCTGGCTTCCGCTTCCCCTCCCACCAGACGGGCCACGGCTAGCTCACGCGCGTGATCATGTCGTCTCTATCAGGGCCGGTGCCGATCCAACCAATCTTGACCTGTTGCCATGTCAGCAAGCTTTTCAGACGGCAGAAACCACGATGCGACGCTCACCCCGCAGAATTGCTCGATAAACTCGACGTATGCGCGCGCTTGCCGCGGCAAGTCGTACTATTGCAGGTCAGCGGAGCCGTAGACGGGAGCGCCGTCGGGACGCACAAATGTCTTTGCCGACGTCGTGGGCGTCTGCCAGCCCTCAAACTCCTTGTAGACGACGTCGCACTTTTCGAGCAGGGCGAGGTCGGCAGGGAAATAGTCGAGCTCGGCGCCCTCGGGGGACTTGTAGGCCACGGCCACCTTGATGACGGGAAACGAGTCGAGCACGTCGAGCTTGGTCAGGTTGAGGACCGTGTAGTGGTTGATGGCGGCCGAGTAGCGGAGGACGACGAGGTCGAGCCATCCGCAGCGGCGCTTGCGGCCGGTGCTGACGCCCCATTCGCGGCCGACGTCCTGGAGCTTGCAGCCAGCGTCGCCCGTGTCCTCGGTCTTGAAGATGCCCTCGCCGACACGCGTCGTGTAGGCCTTGACGACGCCGACGATGCGCTCGACCTTTGTCGGGTTGATGGCGAGGCCCGTGAAGATGCCGCCGAGGCCCGTGTTGCTGCTGGTGACGTAGGGGTATGTGCCGTAGTCAATGTCGAGCATGAGGGCGTTTGCACCCTCGATGAGGAGCTTGTGGTTCTTGTCCTGCACGTCCTTGATGAATTGGATGGCGTCGATGCAGTAGGGGGCGAGGCGTTGGCGGTAGTCCTTGAAGCGCGCGATTTCTTCTTCGACGTCGTACTTGAGAAGGTCGCCGAAGCGCTTCTGGTAGCCACTGGCGAGCTGGCGCAGCTTGCGCTCAAACGTGGGTTCGTCGAAGATCTCGTGGATGCGGACGCCGCTGCGGGCGGCCTTTGTGCTGTACGAAGGGCCGATGCCGCGGCCCGTGGTGCCAATCTTTCTCGAACCGAGCTGTGCCGAGGTTACAGGTTAGCAGGAGGGAGAAATGGAGCCTCAGTAGCTGTTGCGCACCTCGACCTCTTCTAGGCCGTCGACGGCGGCATGGAGGTCAAAGTTGACCTGGCAGCGGTCCGAGACGAGGATGCGGTCTGTGGTGTCGAGGCCCTTTTGTTGCAACTCTTCGAGCTCCTTGAAGAAGCTGGGGACGTGGAAGACGACGCCGGAGCCGATAAGGTTGACACATTTGGGGTTGACGAGGCCCGACGGTAGCAAGTGGAAGCTGATGGGGGTTGTGCATTAGCACTGTGGCACCGAGGAGGCGGGAAGGGAGGTCGGCACCTGTAGGAGACTCCATTGGCTCTGGAGGGGCGTCAGCTCTGGTTGAGCGGGCAAGGCCGATGAGCAAAACTCACACGATGGAGTGGCCGGCATTGTGGCCACCCTGGAAGAGTCTCAGCAACTAGGTAGGAGTGGAGGCAGCGGCCATTGGAGGAGAGGCAAACGTACGGCAGCTCGGGCACAGAACTGGACCTCGGGACAGAGTATGTCGGTGAGCTTGCCCTTGCCCTCGTCTCCTGGAAGAGTGGGCGAGCTGTCAGCGACAGACAATGCAGAGAGGGGGATGCTTTGGGGCCATGCTGACCCCATTGGGAGCCCAGGATGATTGTGGCCATGACGTGACTGGCAGCGACAGCGGAGGCAGGCAGACAGGCGACGGAGCAGCGAGACCCGGCGGAAAGGATTGGTGGCCTTTGACACGACGACGAGTTGACAATGGCTCAAGGATGGCGTCCAAAAAAGTCGAAGGTTTGGTGGTGGAAAGACGCGCTCCAAACGACGGCGACGAGGGGGGGGGGGCGTGACGATTTAATTCTTGTGCTAAGGGTGGGGGCGGAGCTCCCTGTAGAAATTCCGCGGTGCGCTGTAATCCGCCGCTGCAGATAAGCGCGGGCGGGGGCCCGGCACAGTATTCGCGGGGCAGATGTTCAGTCTGACTCAGACTCGGTTGCTCGCAGGCCAATCAATCAGGCCGAGGAGTGAATCAAGGTGCAGCAGAGTAAAGAGTTTTACTCGGTAAAACTAAATCTTTAATCGACAAAGTAAAGCAGGGGCGCAACGACGCCTCTGAGGAGCACGAAGTCGACGGCGAAAAATATGATGATGGTGCAGATGCCGACGGCTATGATGATGAGCATGCCGAGCAAGAAAAGATCAATGTCGTCGATGGTCAGGGAGGGCATTGTCGCTGCCGAGAGCTGATGATGCGGAAAAGTACCAATGCACGCACATACGGAAGTTCTTTCGAGAAGCTTTTCGTAAAAAGTAATGCTTCGGCCATGAGCAGCCAGTGGCGACCCATGGCATCGCGGCTTCGTCTCCAGACCAGAGTCGACCCGGAAAGCACGCCCAACAGAGCAGAGCAGCATCCGGCGCAAGCGAGACGCAGTAAGACTCGTTGCGCCTGCTGCAGCAGCAGCAAAGAGGAGCAGCAAAGAGGAGCCCGTGACGTCCCTCCCCGTCCTGCCGGCGCCGAGGCTCGCTCCCCGTCTCACATGATGATGGAAAATTCGTCCTTTTCTCTCCCGTCCTGCAAAGACGCAAGCGCCTGGCTTTCTCTTCAGTCTCTTCCTGCCAGCCCGACTGTCTTGCTGGTGCGACGGTCGGAGCTACGAGCTTGGCGGCGGAGTGCGATGCTGTTACCCGGGCCAGCACCGTCGCTGCCTTTACAGCGACTGGTCTGTCTCCGTTTTATGGTTGCTTGCGCGAGATAATCCATGGTTTCGTAGTATGCGGGGCGCCGACTCGGCAGAGTGGGAGATGTCTCGATGAGCGGCGAGCCAGGTGACGGCGGATGTTTGTCGGGCGATTTTTGGAGCAGGGGCTTGGTGCGTTCGCCGGGGTCGGAGTATATAGTGAATTTTCAATTTCCTTGGTCACGGGCGGGGACATGCTGACGTTTCAGGCATGGATGCACACTTCGCCCCCTTTTATCGCTTTGTTGACGGCTCTTTTTGTCACTGTTGGGCCTCGTTTAACACCCATCGTGGGCATTACGTCAACCAAGGCTACGAGCAAGCAATCGCGCAGCCAGGCAGTCAGGGCAGTGTCTGGCCGACCAGGTCGATGACGACAAGGGTTCTCAATCACCAATAAAAGGATGCCTTGAAGGGTGAGCCCAGGGGAGCGGACACTGCGCGCAGAAAGGCAAAAGACTCGCTGCCAAAGTCCTTGGCGCCGTCGAGGAAGAAGCAGGAGCAGCAGAAGTCGTCATTCGACGAGGAAACATGGCGGGAGGGGACCTCAAGCGGCTTCCACAAGAGGATCCTCTCTTGCAGCAGAGCCCGGCGAATCAGACGGCTCGACACCCGCCGGCGCCTAGTCGCTCGATGGACTGCTTGGCCGGATGCCCAATGGCTGCTCAATTGCTGCTTGACTGCCGCTTGATTGTTGCTCGATTGCTGCTGAATTGACTGCTCAATTTACTGCTATATTGCCCGCTTGCTTGAGTGTCTGACTGACCGCTCTACTGCCTGTTCGTTTGACTGCTGGCCCATCTTCTTGAATGGCTGCTCGCCTCTGCCAACGTTCAATGTCGGGATGACAAGTCCAGGTGCAGCTGATAGGAGTTGGGCGCCCAGGAACGCTCCCACCTAATCTGGTTAGAGACGGGTAAATAAACGGCCCGCACTAGCGTGATGCGCATCTGACATGTATCCATGTACTTTGCACGTTGCATTAAGCTCCCCTAGCCGCAACCTCGTGCTGACGCCTATTTATTAGACGATGCGTGCCGTGATGAGCATCTCGGGAGATGCTAGTCGGGCCCAGTGGTCGAGCGATGCCCTTTGGGACGGAATCGTGCCATTTAGGGGGCTCAAGGGAGAGAAGAACAGGGTGATGCAGGCGAGAGCATGAGTAAGTTATCGCTCACTGTAAAATAAATAAAAAGTGGAAACGAGCAAATTATCGTCGAGGTCCAACTCGAGACTCTTCACCACCACCGTCTTGTTCGCCGCAGCCAGTAGTGCGTGCGCATCTCGAGCATCTAGGCCCGTCGTTCCAGTCACAGCCATCATGTCGACCGCCTTTGTCCAGCGGCCCGCCCCGGGCTTCACCACCACGGCCGTGCTGCCGGGGGGCGAGTTCAAGGACGTTTCGCTGTCCGACTACCTGGGGCAATGGTTCGTCGGATCCCTGGACGACGGCGTGGGCATGGAGTGCTGACGAGGCGCAGGGTCGTCCTCCTCTTCTACCCCCTCGACTTCACCTTTGTGTGCCCGACCGAGATCATCCAGTACAACGACGCTCTGCCTCGGTTCCGCGCCCTCAACACCACCGTCCTCGGCCTCTCGACCGACTCGCACTTTTCCCACCTCGCCTGGACCGCCCAGCCGCGCAAGCAGGGCGGCCTCGGCCCGGACCTGCAGCTTCCCCTGCTCGCCGACAAGTCGATGCGCATCGCCCGCAGCTACGGCGTCCTGCTCGAGGACGAGGGCGTCGCCCTGCGTGGCCTCTTCATCATCGACCCCAAGGGCATCCTGCGCCAGGTGACGGTCAACGACTTGCCCGTGGGCCGCAACGTGGACGAGACGATTCGCCTGGTCGAGGCCTTTCAGTTTACCGACCAGTATGGCGAGGTCTGCCCGGCTGGCTGGCAGAACGGGAGCAAGACCATCAAGGCCGATCCCAAGGGCAGCCTCGAGTACTTTGCCGCCGCCGCCGAGGGGGATGTGGTTGTCGTTCAGAACGGCGACGCCAATGGCAACGGGGAGGCCAAGCGAGCACGCCTCGGCTGAAGTGAGGTCAAGACGAGCGAGCCATGACCGCGTTACTATAGATTTGCTAGAGATGTACAGAGTAGACTCCCCACCCAACAGAGATGCTCGGGCAACCTTTATAAGATGGTCCACAGCCTGAGTCGTCTCTTGAGTCTAAAAAGGGCATCCCACGTGGGCGATGCAGATCCCGGGCTGATGGTGCAACACAGCTCAGCCAATGCAGGTGGCATTAGCAATGAGATGCTCTCATCTCACCCTGGCCTTGCATGAGTTGTCTATTTGTGATAAAACGGTTGCATGGATGCAACCTTTTATCATAGTGTCCATGGCTGTACAGAGTATGTACATGCTCATCGAGTATTCGTACATGGCATTCCACAGAGGCTCCTCACAGACGGACCCCTCTGCAGTACTGATGGGCATGGCCAACGGCAAACCGCTGCAGGCCACGCGGACATGGCATACTTACTCTTACCACCTTGACGCCCCGATGCTTCAGATACATGTATCGACCGGCTGCATACGCACATGCAGTGCCTACTGCACGTCCGGCCGGCCATCATCGTGGGCAGCAGCGGCGAATCTAGCACTGCACCTCTCTGGGCGCCACTGGGCCACGGCACAGCCCGTCGAGCATCCCGCCGTCAGATGCCATGATGCTCGTGTCATCGACCTGCATGGGCGGCCCCCTCTCTATCGCCATGCAGCCCAAGCATCTCCGGATCAACAGTTCCGGCACTTGCCAAGTGTTGTACCCTTTAGGGTAGGGTTCCCCCTTGAAGCAGACCGAGAACGGCGTCAAGCTCAATGTACTGCATCGTCACATGCGTGCGTCTGGCGGGCAGTGCAATCAAAGTCATGTTGCACGCAAGAGCCTCATGAAACGCCATGCTGCCCGAAGCGACCTGGACTCTGGCTGCGGAGCGTGGCTGACGAGAGAATTGTCTCTGCCGTCGTCGCACAGACAATTTATCCTCGGCCATTCCGCTTCCCCACGGCACTCCGCAAACAGGCCGTTCATTGTCCGGGGCCACGCAGGGCTGGGCAGTTGCGGAGAGAAAAGTCGTTTCCCATGACGGTGAAGCAGGGAGGGGGATTTTGAAATGCCCATCATCTTGGGTGATTATCCAAGCCCGTTTATCTAGACGGCACAGCATTGGATTGACTTGTAGGTTCTCTTCTCCAGCCGCTTGCGTGTCTGTGCTACCCACTGTCCCAGGCAGACGCATGAACGGATAATGGCATACACTGGCCCTTTGCCCACTCACCGTCTCCCCCTTGTCTCTCGCCATCTCACAATCACTCCCCACGCCCCTTCTAGCACCTGCTCGTGGCACCCGACAACACCTCCCGCGTGATGGCTCTTGGCGGCGCCCGCCACGACGGCACAGGTTCCGTCGGTCCAATTCGCCCGATGGCTCGGCCCAAGCCCGCTTGACCCCGGCATCAGCCAACAAGAGACGAAAGCAACCAAGCAGGCACACGCAACGGACTCGACTCGGCAGGCGATTACGTGCCCTTTGCGCGCAAGTGTGTGTGCTCTAGCGCCAACACCAACAATCCCCCGCCGTCTTGGAGCACTGTTCGATGACGCCTACACTCTGCTTTGGCATGCGTTGGGAGCCAGGAGACAAACAGCGACTCAAGAGGGCGTTTATGTCAATGAAACGGCCACCCGCCCGCATATGCGGTAGTACAGCTGAGTGAACCAGGGAATGGGCGAGTCCGGTTGCTGCTGCTTCGCCATGGAGCTCTGAGGCGCTGCCGATCGTTTAAATCCTCGCTCACTCGTAGGCATTCTCGCCAAATTATCCTTCCAAGCCAGCTCTGAACCACCTCGATCCCTGTTGTGAGACCCAAGTCTCCCATCTCTCCCCACCATCTTCAGCACATACCCAGCCTCCTCACCCCTTCATGCTGCCAGCAAAGCCATCGTCGTCGACATCATCGCCCTCCCCCTCCTCCTCTTGCCCATGTCGATGCCGACAGCGACCAAGACATCCCCCGGCATGTATTCATCCCACGGCCGGCGCACGTGGCCGCCCCCCAACGTCGACTTCTCGGGCCTCGAGTGTCTCTCCCTCAACGAGCGCAAGTGCGCCCTCGTCGACCGCGAGCTCGACGCCCAGGGCATGGGCCGCTACCAGTGGTACGTCTGGTGCCTCTGCGGCTTCGGGTACTTGCTCGACCTGCTGTGGGCGCAGGCCTTTGGCTTGGTCCTTAGTCCGCTCCAGCAGGAGCTCGGCTTCACCAACAGGCAGTCGGGCAACATCTCGACGAGCTTCAATGCGGGACTCACCGCCGGAGCCTTTTTCTGGGGCTTCATGTCGGACATCGTGGGTACGGCCCTTTGCCTCCCCGGCTCTCCTCCCCTCCCGGCGTGGTCTCTCGTATAAGCCCCGTCATCTAACATTGTCCGATGCCAAAGGTCGCCGTTGGGCCTTTAACTTGACATGTCTGCTGTCGTCCGTCTTTGGCCTGTGTCTCGGCGCCGCAAACAACTACAATACCTTTCTCGTCCTCACGGCCTTTGTCGGCTTCGGTGTTGGCGGCAACATTCCCGTCGACGGCGCCATCTTTCTCGAATTCGTCCCCAAGGTCAGTTCCTCTCCCCGTGGACCTGTCATATGGACCTCCCGAGCTGACCATGTCCAGAGCCGGCGCTTCCTCCTCGCCTGCCTGTCCATCTTCCAGCCCGCCGGCGTCATCGTCTGCAGCGCCCTGGCCTTTGCCTTTATCCCCAGCAACTCGTGCTCGCCCAACTTCTCCGAGCCCACGGCGCTGCCGTCATGCCGCACCTCGGCCCCCGGAGAAGCCTGCTGCTCGCGCGCGGACAACATGGGCTGGCGGTATCTGCTCTTCACGCTGGGCGGCCTGACCCTCTCCGTCTTCTTCCTGCGCACCCTCATCTTCACCTGCCAGGAAACGCCCAAGTTCCTCATCTACCGCGGCAAGGACGCAAAGGCCATTGAGACCATGGCCTACGTGGCCAAGACCAACAACACGCAGTGTGGCCTCACCCTCGACGTGTTTGACTTTTTGCAGAGCCAGCACGAGTTCGAGCAGGTCCGTTCCGAGCTGAGCCCCCTGCACACGGACAAGCGCAGGATTTCGCCCGCCAACTGCAGGAAGAGGCTGCGGCATGGGCTGGGCCGCTTCAAGATTCTCTTCAACTCGACGCACATGACGGCCCTGACCATTCTGACGTGGTTGACGTACATCCTCGACTTTGGCGGCTTCACCATTGCCGGTACGTGTCTCTTGCTTGACTCTCTCTCTTTGCCTTTGCCCCCGTGGCTGCTCCATGCGCCTCAGTCCCCTGCCGTCTGGCCTTGTCGTGTCTCTACTTAGACGTGGTGTCGCAGGCTTCTACCTCCCACGCATCCTGGCCCTCAAGAACGGCGCAGCCTCCATCAGCATCGAGCACACCTACGCCTCGTACATATACTGCTACGCCCCCGGCATCGTCGCCGTGCTTCTCGGCGCCTTTGCCTCGCGAGTGCCAGCCATTGGGCAAAAGTGGACAATGGTCTTTTCGTCGGCCTTGATGGGCGCCTCGATATTTCTCTTTTCGCAGGTCGACACGCCGGCCAAGAGCGAGGGCTTCTTCGTCCTCGAGTACTTTTTCCAGTCCATGTTCAACGCCGTGCTCTACGGCTGGACCCCGCAGGCCTTTCCGGCGCCAATACGCGGGACCGCCTGCGGCATCGCGAGTTTCTGGGGCCGTCTGTTTGGCATTGTCAGCCCCCTCATCGCCCAGTCCTTGTACGGCCGGTCCGAGGGCAGTGGAAATGTCAACGGCGTGCTGTACTTGGCTGGCGGCGTGACGCTGGGCTGCGTCTTGACAACAGCGCTGCTGCCGACCCGCCTGATGGAGGATTCTTCAGAGGATCGCAAGGTCTCCGCAGAGCCTTGACGGCGACCGCTCTTCACGATTCGACGGCCAAGCGGATGCTCTTCTCCGAGAGCGACTGGCATACATGAAGCTACATGTATAGATGGGGCACAGAGCACAAGGCTTGATTGCGTAAGAGGGTATACAAGTGCTTGGAGTTGAAGGTCCGTCTTTGCAACGGCCGTGGCTAGTTTTCGATTTCAGTACTGGATTCACCGTCTAAGGAACCCTTTTTTGAGGCTTTTGCCACATCAAGAGCGAGCTGAGCACCGACGCAACGGCCACACCCAGGACAATTCGCATTTGCAAGTTGAAGCTCTGTGCAAAGTGCCCTCGGACTGCATCCTGCATGTTTTCCGGAAACGTTCGAATGGTCTGAGTGTCCCTAAAGAGTCCGCCAAGCTGCTTCGATGTCAACAAGCCCGAAAGCGCGTTTCGAGTCCTAGTGTTGCCCACGGCCGTCGCCACAGACAATATAGTCGCCCCACCTAGGAAGCGAAACTGGATGACGGCGGCGGATCCGACGGCTGATGGGATTGGTCTCAGTTCATGCTGTGGCGAATATCGTGATGACAATGGCTGGGACTTACCGAGATCCTTCCGTTCCACAACTGCCGGGGTCAGCAATGTCGCCGTCCCAATCACCAAGCCCATTCCGAAACCGATGCAAACCTGTAAGCCGTAAAGCCCGGGCCAGTCTCGATCTCGCGGAGTGGTCAAGGTTGTCACGAGCACGAGACCAAGAATCTGAAGAATCTCCCCACAGAACATGACGTAGAGCGGTGGCACCCGTCGCTTCTTGCACAGTGACGCCGCCGAAATGGCTCCAATGGGTGACGCGACAGAGAATAGAATTAGGCGGACTCCTGCCTGTAAGGGTGTGAGGCCTGCGGCGGTTTGGTATCGTTGCGGGATGAGGACGACACATGTTACGCTGACGGCGCCCGTGAGGAAAGTGTTTCTGGAGGCAAAGTCAGTGATCTAGCAGACGGGCGAGGAGAAGGCTTTGGAAGAGCTGACATGAACAACCCCATAATGATCCGATTGGAGCAGAACCTCCAAGGGAAAACCGGCTGTATGACACTCCCGAGGCGACTAGAGTGCCACTGGCTGAGCAAGAATAGCGCCCAGGCAAAGACCGAGGCGCAGAGAGGACCAAGGGCTCCGGCATTCGTCCAATCCAAGAGAGACGCGGCCTCTCCGAGACCCGTTATGAGCAGTGCAACCCCTGCAAGACTCAAAACAGATCCGATTGCATCGAAACTTCGCAAAGCAGGGCGCCGAGGTGGGTTGACGTGGCCGTGATATGGGAACCGACTTGGGACCGCAAAGAAAAGCCCCAGTCCTGTCAACGCAGCGGGGGGGACGCTTCGAGAGTCAGCCGCCGACATACAGGAAGCAGCTCTGCCGGCACGTACTTGAGAAGGAACACCCATCGCCAGGAACCACTGTTCGTGATGAGGCCGCCGAGCACAGGCCCCAGGGCGAAGGCCACGGCAAAGAGAATCATGACGAATGTTGTGTATAGGGGGAATTTCGGTGGCGGCACAAGCTCATAGATCATCAAGGTTGTAAGACCGTAGATTCCGGAACCCCCAACGCCTTGCAGCACTCGAAAGACGATTCT
>JAPEBW010001181.1:0-29125 GCA_027405785.1 Ophiocordyceps robertsii | reverse complement strand
GCTATTTTTATTAGCTTAAGAAGTAGTTTAGTAACCTTATAAGTTATATAAGGTATAAGTTAAAAATTAGTATATAAAAGCATATAAAAGCATATAAAAGAAAAGCTTTTTAATAGCCTTAAAAAGGTATAAAAGAAGGTCCTTCCTCCTCCTTCCCTTAACTCCTTTCCTTTCTTTCTTTCTTTTTCTTTAGCTAGTTTTAATATAAGAAATCCGTATAATAAGATACCCTTACTTTATTCGGTTTAGTAGTTAATACTAAGTCTTCTTCTCCCTTTCTAGCTAGTAAATTTAAATTAGATAAATTACGCCTTACTACTTAGTATACGAGAAATACTAAGAGTTCCGTAATATCCTAGCTAAGATATAATATTATTTTTATTGATTAAAGGATTACTTTTAAAGTCTTTTTAACTTAAGTTACCTTACTTATTACTTTTTTCTTACCTTAAAACGGCTACTTAGTTTATTAAACACTTTTTAGCTTTACTATAATTTTTAATAATTAGTTAATATATACTAGTAAGCTTAAAGTTTAAAAAGTTAATTATTATAAGTACTTTTTAAAAGTAAAAGCTTAAGACGTCTTTTTAAAATTTAATTTATAAATTATATAATTATAACCCTCTTTTTACTTTAAAAAGCCTTTATTAAAACTTTAAAAATAAGATTATAAATATTTAATTCTTGCTTTATATTATTATATAAATAACCGCTATAGCTAATATTTAATATTAATATTAAAATAAATTAAGTTAAAGTACTTAAAGAACTTTAATTAATTTTAGCTTTATTTTAAACTAATATTAAAGTAAGTTATTATAGTTTACTATAAGCTAATATTAAAGTAGTTATAAATTAAGTAAAAACCCTCTTTTAAGCTTTAGAAAAACTTTTAATTAATTTTATATATTTTATATATTTATTATACTTAAAGTATATAATACTAATATTAGCTATTAAACTTTCCTAGTATTAAAAGTAGCTTTTATTAACTTTTTCCTTTATTTATCTTTTTATTATTATAAGTATTACAGCCCTTACTCTTATATTATAAAGTAGTATTAAGTTATAAGTTAAGAAGCTAGCCCGTTTTTATATTTATACTCTTATTATCTTTTTTTAGCTTTTATATTAAGGCTTTAAATTAGCTTATTAACTACTTAATTTACTATTAGCTTACTTAAACTTAGTAGCTTATTTTAATAGCCCTTATTTATAGTAAGCAGATCTCTTACTTAACTTTTATTTAAATACTAGCTTTTTTAGCCCTTTTCCTTACCCTTCTTAAGCTTAGCCTTTTTATCCTAAGTAGCTCTTTTATTTATACTACATTATTAATAATAAGTCTCTTTTTAAGTTAAGCAACTTTAGTTTAAAAAAGCTTTAAATATATTAAGAGCTAGTATATACTTAGCTTAATTATAAATAGCTAAATAATTATTTTTTAAAGCTAAGAAAAGAAAAAGGAAACCTTTATTTAAGCTATATAGCTCTTTACTTATTAATATTACTTTAATAGCTTATACTTAAGTAAAGTTTAAGCTAAAGTTAAGCTAAAGTTTAGCTAAATTTAAGCTAAAGTTAAGCTAAGTTTAAGTTAAGTTTTATTAAACTTTAGCTATATATTAGCTTAACCTTAAGATATCAATTATAGTATAACTATAGCTCTTTTTAAAATATAGCTTATAATATAATAAAATCGTAGGTCCTATTTTATATATATAGTTAAACTAAGTATAAGTAGGAGGTAAAACTTTTTTAATGCTAAAAAACGTATTAATAGCGCTTAAATTATAGTATAAGCTAATAGTAAACTTTATATAGCTATTTAAAGTAAAATAAAAAGGCTATATATAAGGAACTAAAATAAAAAAAAGACTTAAAACTTAAAAAAACTAAGGCGGAAATAAGTATTAATATTAATAAGCTTTAAAAGGCTATTATATTATAATATCGTAATAAAGCTCATTCTAGCTTAATATAAACGTAAGTTAATAGTAGTTTTAATAAAATTAATACTTAATAATTTAAATAAAAAACAAAAAAATAAAATTAAAGCAATTAGTATAGCACTTTATTTCCTTTTTACTATAATAATAAGGCGCTTTTTAAGTAAATATATTATTTTTATATTTAATATTATAGTATACCTTTTTTAATATTAAGGTGTAAATCCGCTATATACGTTAATTATCCTACTATATAATACCGAACACGCAATGTTTCTATATAGTTAGACGGTTAGACATTTTATAGTTATAAGTCCGGCTTCCGTGCAGCACCTTATTTTATTTTAGATAAAGGCATAGGTTCTTTACTATAGTATATACGCGGGCTTTTTACTATCGTATCTCTTATACCGGGTATATCAAAATAAGAAGGCTATTAAGGTAGAAATCCACTATATACGTTAATTATCCTACTATATAATAACTAGCGCGTAATGGTTTTATATAGTCGGACGGTTAGACATTTTATATTAATAAATTTAAGAATAAATAAAATATATAATTAGCTTTTAGCTAATATATTAAGTGTAACATAATACCGCTTTAAGAAATAAAGAAACTATAAAGCTTTAAAGCTTTAGCTTTTTTATTAAAAAAACAGTAAAATATAATCTATATTAATAAAAAGTATAATATAAAAATATGAGTATTTTTAACCAGTTATATTTAAAAGAAAGTAACTTTTAAAAATAATATAAAACTAAGGTCTTTATACTTTTATTTTAAAAAAAAATTAATAAGCTTAGTTAAAGCTATATAAGAAATTAATAACTAAGACTTATTAATCTAAATTAGTAATGTTTATATTTACTCCTTGCTTAAAGATAATTGTAGCTAAACTTTAAATAAGATAAAATAGTTTATTAAGGATACTATATAGCTTTATATACTTTTTATATACTATTAGTATAAAAAGCAGAAATCTTTATACTTACTAAGTATTAATAAGTATACGAATTACTATATTCTTAAAAAGAAGTATAAAGTTAAATATAAGTACTTCTTTAAGAAGTGCTTTTTTAGTAAAAAGTAGTTATAAGCTAAAAGTCCCTTTAGCTTAACTTTTCTTAGTATTAATATTAGTTTTTTCTACTAAAAAAGAGTTAAGAGCTTAAAAAGAACCTTAGTTATAGCTAAGACGCTTAAAAATTAAGGGTCTAACTAACTAGTATACTACTTTACCTACTACGCATACTAAAAAGTAAGGTAGTATAGTTAGTTAAGGCATAGCGCCGATACCGCACAATCTATACACGTATATCCCCCGCGCCTATATAGTAGACTTTGTAAAAAAGAAATTTATACTATTATTAATATTATCAATTTAAAGCCTAATTTAAAGCTATTTACACTATATCTTTTATAGCGAGCCGCTAACGCAATAAAGTCGCTTTTTAGCTAAACTATTTAATTTATTTTAAGCGGCATAAGCTGCTTATAACTTAATTATACGAGCTTATAGCTTTGCCCTTATTATTATAACGAAGAAGCTTAATATAGCGAAGCCCTCTTATATTTACCTACGCTGTTTAAAAGGGCGGAAATACGTAGACTAAGGCAATAAGGCTATTACTAAACGCCGTAAAATAAGTACTTAAATAACTTAATGCCCTTATTACTTAGTTATAAAGCTTAACTAAGTAATAAGCTTATAGGCAGTCTCTTACTTAAAGGGGCAGCCCGAGGTAAGCTAAAACTACCCCTTTATTAAGCTAATAGCTTATACGAAGTATAAAGGCGAGGTTATTATAAAGTACTCTTTTAAAATTATTTAGCTATATAATAATAGCTTAAAGCTAGTTTATATTATAGTATAGCTTCGAACTAAAGACCTTAAGCTTATTAGTATTATAGCTAAGTAGATATATAACGCCCTCGCCCGCTATTATTAAGAAGAGCTTACTAAGCGCACGCCGCTTTAATTCCTTTACGATAAGCTTAATAAATCCGATTTCCTTTTTTATAATACCCGCGATTAATAAGACCGACTTATAGCCCTATTTTTAGCCCTTAAAAGCGGCATTAAGCGGCTTTATTAGTTTCTTAATATCGAGTAGCAAGACTATATATATAAGACTAACCGCTTTAATATACCGCTTCTTAATATATATAGTATAATATATATAAAGAAGACCTTCTTAATAATATCGGTCTTCTTTATTAGTAAGGCTAAGGCTTAATATCGCTAGGCCTTAATAGCCTTACTTATATTAGCCGCAAAAAAAAGAATTCCGCCTTTATAGGTTATTATTATAAACTAAGAATTAGCTTTTATTAGCGCCCTTATAAGCTTTAAAGAGCTTAAGAATATAGCCTAGCTTAGTTACTATTAGTATATTAATAAGAACGTTTTAGCTAAGTATAAAGCCTATTTTCTTAAGGCTATAAAGAACGCTTAAGGGTAAATTAAGCAGGCACCTATATTCTCTTTATTCTTAAAAGAGTAGAATAAGCTAATAAGTTTAATTAATATAAATACCTTTTAATAGCGCTTTAAGCTTTATAAAAACCTAAGGCGGTATTTACTTACCGCTATGTATTATACTTTATAGACTTAGCTTAAGCTATAAAAAAAGAAGCTTATTACTTACTTTATTAACTTATATCGCTACTTTAATTATATAATAACCTTTATTATTTAAGGGCTATATTCCTTAATAAAGCGGTTCTTTTAGTCCTTAATAAGGGACCTTTTAATCGTTTTTAAAAAGTTCTCCACGTTTTAAGCATATTAAGCTATTAAAATTCAGGCTATTTATTGTTATAATATATATAAAATCATATCTTTTATCTTTAAGGACCTTTACCTACCTATTTATAAAAAAGTCTTTTTTTAAGCCCTTAAGCTTATAGCTAAATAATACTAAATAATTTAAATTAACCTTTATATAAAGAATCTTATATAGCTATTAAATAGCTATCTTACTTAGTAAGGTTATTACTATACCTTTACTATTAGTATAGGCTTACTATGCCGGCATCTTATCTTTAAGCGGCTTAAAGAGTAAGTATCCTTATAACTTAATAACTTTAACCGCTTTTAGTACGTTAAAATAGGTATTATAGCCGGCTTTAAGGCGCCCCTTAAGCCGCTTATTATACGTAATAAATGTAGGCCTAAGGGCGCCCTTAACCTTAAGAAAATAGGCGCCATAATACAAGACCTATTAGCATATAAGATCGTAGAAAGCATCGAAGTGCTAAAGTAGTAGTGGCGGCATTAGTAAAGCTGCCGCCGCCGCCGCCGCCGCCGCCGTTAATAGCACCTACGGCTCTTAATATTAAGAGATTAGCCGCTATAGTAACGAACGAAGGGCTATAATACCTTTAATAATACAGTAATACGTATAAGCCGGGTATACGTATATAACGGGCATATTAATAGGCTATTCGCCGCATGCTAGTATTTAATAATAACCTTAATAATAACCCTGCCGACGGGGCTGCCGATAACCTTATTAATATAAGCGGGTTATAATCCTACCTTATTAACCTTATATAAGATAAAATCGTCGTCGCGATGCCCTTATAATAATAGCTCTCATAACAGCTCTTATAAGATATAGAGTATAAGTCCTTTAGCCTAGCTAAGTAAGAGGTTATAGCCGTATAATAGAATAAAGTAAAGGTAGCAGTCTATAAAAAAGGAGAGGTATAGCGAGATTTATATAAAGCGGGCCTTTATTAAAGATAAACGCCGCTAGGGCGCTTAATTTAATATTTACTATATATAGCGATAACCTTACCTATATAAGCCTTTATTTCTTTACGAAGTCTGCTATATAAGCGTGAGGAATATACGTATATAAAATATGCGGTATCGGCGCTACGCCTTAACTAGCTATACTACCTTACTTTTTAGTATGCTTAGTAAGTAAAGTAGTATGCTAGTTAGTTAAACTTAAAATTAAACTTTTTAAAAGCTAGCGCTATATTTAATATAAAAAGTTAGCATACTTATTAATTAAGCGTAGCTTTAAAGTATAAAGTATGTTAATAATAAGAAATAAGTATAAAATATTTATAAAATAAAGAGTAAAAATACGTAAAAGACTTAATTATAAAATAATAATAAAAAGTAAAAAAGTAAAAAACAATAAAATGTGCTAAAATATATATAATAATCTTTTAATTAGTATATAACTATTATAATATAAGTATAATACGTATAATTACTTAAAGATATTTAATATTATACTACTTTATATATAACTTTATACTTATTATACTATATTTAATAATATATAACTACTAAGCGTATATACTACTATATTTTAATTATCCATACTAATATAATAATAAATTTATTAATATAATTATAACTTTATATTACTAATTCCTAAATAAATAGTATACTTAATATAGCTTTAAATAAATAGCTAAAGACGTTTATTTAAAAAGGGGGATAATTTATTTAGATAATACTTAAGGTAAAAGCTAACTAAGTATAAAAAATATACTAAGATTAAAAGCTTTACTTTTACTTTAACTTTATAAGGAGTTAATAAGCCTTTATAATTAAAGCTAAGAGACTTTCCTTTTAATAAGCTTTAGTTTTATAATAAATTAAGTAGCTAAGTAATACTATAACTTATTATATTATTTATTATTTTTACTATTTAATTAGTAATATTATAAAACTATCTTTCTATAAAGTGAATATTTATATTAGTTTAATACTTAATTTATAAAACTTGTATACTTTATAAAAAAAGCTATTAAAATAGTAGCTTGAGTTTAAGCTTTATAACTATAATTTTAGTCTAAAAACATTTATTTTAAGTTAAGCTTAATAATATTATTACTTTTTCTTTAATAATTAAAAGTCTTTACATAAATTTTTAAATAAAGTTAATAATAACTTTCTATATATACTTAGTAACCTTTATAGTATAATAGTTACATACTTAAAAAGCTTACTAGCTAAAATATAAAGGTTAGTTTAAATTTAATTAAATGTTTAGTCTTTTTAACTAAACTAATAAACTATATTTAATTATTATAAAATTAGCTACCTAGTATTTTTAAAAGCGCTTATAAGTTTGCTAGTAGCTTAGCCCTGCGATAAATAGGCTTACTTAAGCCTAGTCTTACTTAAATATAATCATACCTTATTAAAAGTAAGGCCTTAAGCTTTAGTTTAGTTTTTAACTAAGAAAGTAAAAACTTATACTAAATAACTAGTAATTTTCATATTAATAACGTAGTATAATGCTAATATAATAACTTAGTAAAAGCTATCTTAAAGACTTAGTAAACCTAAAAGTGGTTTTAGCTTAGCTAAAAACTAGTAACGTTTTAAAGCTTACTAAGCTTTATAGTAGCTAATATAAAGTAATAGCTTAAAATGTATATTTTAGCAGATAATATAATACCTTTAAAAGTTTACTAATTAATAGTAACTAAGAGATATATTAATTACTTATTATAAAGCTAGCTTAAAGTTAATATTATTACTTTATAGTAAGTTTATAGTAGTTTAAGCTAATTAAATAATTTACTTATTTATAGCTAGTGTCTCTTTTTTTATATATAGTTATAATAGTAATATAGTAAAACTTAAATTAATAAAGTAGTAAAAGGTTCTTCTTAATATATTTTAGTTTTTTTATATAATAAAAACGAAGCAATTACTTAAAAACCTTTTTTATATAAGCTTAATAAAGAATAAATATATACTTAATAATATTAGCTTTTATTTCACTTTTACTAATTAACTTATTTTTAGTTTTAGTTGTATTATTTTATTATATTTAAAACTTTAATATTTAATAGTTACTTTATTTATTATTATTAAGTTACTTCTTAATATACTTTAATAAAAAAGTTAATATACTATTAAAATATAGAAATAATAGCTTTATAGCTTTATATAAAAAAGCTTAAGCTTAAAATAGTATAAAACCTTAATATAAGTAGTCTTTTTACCGCCTTACTATACTTAGTAAGTAAGGTGCTTTTAAGTAAGTACTTAAGTAAGGTATTTAAAGCTACTATATAGAGGCTGCCTTTTAAAGTCTTTACTTATGTTAAAATAGCCCTTATTAAAAAAAAAAAGGCAAAGTAAGAATAGTAACCCTGTATATAAATTTCTATTACTTCCTCCCCCTTAGCATTCCTTTATTCTTATATAATAACTATACTATATAAAAAAACTAATATTACGATTTAAGCGCTAATTATAATATTAAAGGCGTCTTATAGCGGCAAATTGTTTACTAAGATAGCTACTTTAACTAGTATTTTTATCTATACGGTTAATAGTATCTATACTTAAGCTATTAAGCATAGATTTAAGCCGAAATTTGCTACTATTAACAATTTAAGATAAGTAGCTTTAAGATGCCCCTTGCTTTAGCCGGCTATTAAAGTAAGCCCTTATTTAAGATAAGGTTATTATAAAGGTTTAGCAAGATTATTATAAAAAGGGAAAATCCTATGCTAATATTATTACTAAGCTTAGTATAAAAAGGCATCCTATTTCCGCTACGACTATTTAAAAGGTTTTAAAAGAAGTAAGCTTTTAAAAAACAAAGCTAATAAAAAAGCCTAAATTAAAAGAAAAAGGCTTAGCTTACTTAATACCTTTTATATAAAGATTAAACCTTTAAAGATTAAAAAAAGGTTATTAAGTTTAATAAAACCTTTATAATACTTTTATATTACTAAAAAAGCTATTATATATAAAGGAAAGTAAATAAACGTTTTATTTAAAACTATATTTTAAAAAGGTAAAAAGGGGATTTAAAATTTATAAAGTTTAACTAACTAACATACTACTTTACTTATTAAATATACTAAAAAGTAAAGTAGTATAGTAAGTTAAAGTATAATATTTTAGCAAAGTATCTTAAAGTTATAAGCTAATACTTCTTATATAGTATTATTTAAATAAATATTCTAAAGAATTTATAAAGAGCTTAAACTATAAAAAAGCGTACTTAAGCGCTTAAGCTAGTAAAAGAGGGGTCCCCCTTAAGGAGGGGCTTTACTATAAGGGTTTATCCCCTATATAAGGTAAGTGCAATATATAAAACGTGTTATGGAATCTAGACAGCTACGCTTAAACTCCTTACTTTACTCTTAAGGAAGCCTTATAGAACCCCGTAATAAGAACGCTTAAAGCACGCACTATAAAGGCTTGCTTAAAGAGATACGACGAATATTTCCAGTTAAACCTTACTAAAGTCTTTAAAATACTATTATAAAGGGTTAAGAGCTTACTTAACTATAGTTTACGACGTCTAACTATAGTTTATAATATCTTTAACTATAAAAGACATTATAAAAACTACTAAGCGGATTTTACTAGCATCTTTAAGGGATATTTAAGGATTTCCGCGGGATATCTTAACTATAGTTCGATTTATTTTTAATTATAAAAATACTTTTAAAGATATAGGATAAACCTTACCGCGATTTTTAAGAGATATCTAAGGATATTTAAGGGATTTCCTTAATTATAGTTTATAGTATTTTTAACCGGGCTTATACTTAGTTTATTAAGCGATTTTATAAAGATATCTATAGTTTATTTACGCACTATAAATAGTATAGTTAAAGACCTTTAAATTAGCTTAAAGAACTAAATATAAAGTAGCTAGCTATACTTTTAAAAATAGATAAGCTTTTTACTATTTCTAAACCCCTATATACGTTTATATATAGTAATTAGTCCGTTTTATTAGCTTAATTAATAGTAATTAGTCCGTAGTACTAGCCTTAACTAGCGGTAATTAGTTTATAATACTAACCTTAACTAGCGGTAATTAGTCCGCGCCCTATTCCCTTATCCTTATACTATAAGGCGTAATAAATAGTAGTAATTCTTACTTATTTAAACGGAAATCCTTTAAATATCCGCTAAGCTAAAAGTAACTATATCGTACGATTAAATACTTATCTTATAAGAAGTTAGATACTAAACGATATTTTCTTCGGTAAGAAGCTTTTATTAGCCTTTAAGTCTAACCTTAATAATAAGCACCTCTTTTTTAACGCCCTTATAATAAAACTTTAAGATAAGTAGGCCGTAAAAGCAGAAAAGGCCGCGGCCTATTAAGTATACTAGTTTAATAATCTCCTTTACCCTTTTTTAAGGTACTATACTATAATAGCCTATAAAGCTAAATAAGATATAAAATAAGTCCCGCTTAGCTAAGCTAAGACTACTACTTTTTATAAAGCAATCCGCTTTTAAAATACTAATAAAAAATAAACTATAAAACGATAAAACTTATATAATTAAGTAAACTAAATTTAGTATTACTTAAACGGATCGATTATTCTTTAAATAAAAGAAATAAGGATAAGCCGACCTTAAAACTATTTAGCTCCTTACCCGCTAAATACCCTCCGGATAAAGCCTATAATAAAGTTACTCTTTCCCCGGGATAATAAGCTTAATAAATATTTTTACTATATACTATTAATAAAGTTTAGCTTAAAGGCCTTAACTAAAAATCCGCCTTAAAAGATACTTAGTAGTTACTTAGTTTAGTCTTATTATTTAGCTTTATCCGCTATAGCCGCGCTAATTAAAGCATTTTTAGAACTCTTAATTAATAAAAACGAGCCTTTTAAACTAAGGGCCTTATAGCGTACCGGATTCTAAGACGCGTATAAGACGGAAGGTTAAGCGCTTAGCAAGAGTATTAAGACTAAGACCTTAATAATAAGCAATAAGAATATAGTAAGCGATACCCTTAGCGGGCTAAACCTATTTATACTAAGCGTATAGATATTAAGACTAAGTATAGCTTTAAGCCTTTTAGTAAGAATAATAGTAATATTAAACGAATAATTCCTTAGTCTCCTTTAAGCACTAAGAAAAGAAGACGTGCTTATTAAACCTTAAGAAAAACCTCGATTATAAGCTAAGGATATAAGGAGATTTAACTTATTAAGACCTTTAAAAGTATCTTTTAATAAAGTTTAAGAAGACGATAAGGCTAGTATATTCCGAGGAGTAGACTATTTTATTAACTTTATTTACTAAAACGTTAATAAAGGCGAGGCTTATATAGACGAATTAGCTATTTAATTGCCCCTTTTCCTTTAAGAAAGTACGGCGGAATAGTATTTTAAGGACCTCTTAAAACTATAATAAGAAGAACTTAGTAAGCTTAGTATTAAACTAAGCTAATAAATCTCCGCTTTATAAAAACGGTTTAAAATCCGCTTAAATATAGTAATATAAGCACTTAATAAAGAGCGCTTTATTATCGAAGATATAGTAATAAGATCCGACTTTAAGTCTTAAATATCGCGCTTATAATATAAAGTTAAGGCCGCGCTTTATTAGCTAGACTACTTAACTATAATAATTTACTAAAAGCTAGATATTTACTTATAAGAATCCTTATAATGTTTAGTAAAAAACGAGGATATTAATAAATAGATTAATAAATATAAGGAAATACTTCCTTAGCTATAAGTTAAATATACTTAAGGATCTTAAAAGAATTTATTAGCGCGAAAAAAATAAGTCTAACTTATAAAAAGGTAAGGGCTAATTAGCTATACTCTATATATACTTAAAGAATAGTCTAAGACGCTTTAGCTATTTATTAAGGGCTCGCTAAGGCTAAGGGTTACGTTTTTAGACCGCTTAATAAAGGCGGATATATTATAAGCCTTATTACGCTTACTAAGTTAAAAGAGAAGTCCGCTTAAATAGCTAAGAATATAAGCTAAGGTCCTTTAGCTTAAGAAAAAAGGGACTTTTAAGACTATATACTTGCTAACGCTAAAGCTAAAACGGGTATACCCTACGATTAAAGAAAGAACTATAGTAAGGACCGACGACTATTTAAAGGATAAAAAGTATAATATAAAAAGAGCTTAGTCGGATATTAATAAAAGCTTAAAAGAAACCGCAATCTATATTATAATAAACTTAGTATAAAAGGCCGATAAAGTATACGGACTTTATAGCGAAGTATTCCCTTTAAGAAATAAGCTTTATTAATATATTAAAGATAAACACCCCCTTAACCTTAACTAAGATATTGCTATATAAAGATATAGCTTAGTATAGTAAGTAGTTATTTAGAAGCTATAAAGCGTTTAGATAGTTAAGGCTTTCCTTAACGTTTAGCTATTAAATCTTAATAAGCCGTTACGATTTACTTATATATACTTATTAATCTACGGAAAAGAAGGGCCTAAAATAAGTATTAAAGCCTATATAAATACTAAGGTAAACTAAAGCCTTATTTAAACCGACTTAATAAAGACCTTTTAAGATATAACTATAAACTTTTCTTAACGAATTCTTATTTAAGGAGTAAGAAAGATAGCTATTATTAAATAAGCGGAATTTACCGCGTATATACTAAGAAGGCTAGATAGTAGCCTCGCGGTTATAAAAGTAAGGATCGGCGCTTAAATAGTAAAACGCTTAGCGGCTAATATATTACTTAGCTAAGACCTTTTAGTTCTTTATTAAAGGGACCTTATTAACTTTATATTAATCTTATAAATCGGGGCTTATAAAGGGATTAAAGCTAAAGTTAAGATAGTCCGGCTAAGACTAGCAATATATAAATAAGTAATTTACTTAATTATTATAATAGTTTTAGCTAGTTTTAGCTACGCCTTACTTATATAGGTTTAGGCGCTACTATTAAGGCATAATATAAAATTTTTCCCCGATAACCTTAAGCTCGCCTAGATAATAATATAGGATTATAAGAGCTTTATAGCAATAAACTATTTTAAAGAACTACTAATACTCCGCTTAAGCTAAAAGGTAAGAATAATTATAGACCTTAATAAGCAGTTCTAGCTATATAAGGAGGTCGACGCTACTACCCCCTTAGCGGAAGCCTTTATCGAAAATCCGGATAAAATAAACCCCGCTAAGGACTTCCTATAAAAAGATCTTATAGTAAACTATAAACTTAGAATCGGCTAAACTAAGGACTTACTTAAACTTACTACTAATAAGGGCGTTCGGATTTACGCTAAAGACTTAAAATATATATTAAAAGTCTAAGATATCCTTTAATCGTTTCCTTACCTTTAAAAAGATAAGGGAGTAGTATATATAAACGAATCCGAATATATATATATTTTTTTAGTAAAAGGATAGTAATACTAATAAGTTATATTAAGATTATACTTATTAAGCGATAAAGATAAGAAAGTAGTAAATACGATATTCGGCTAGCTAATTATATAAGGCCGATTAAAACGAGTTTATAAGCTAACCTTATTCGCGGCGCCGGTATTTATAGTATAAAAGACAGTAAACGGAAAGGAAAAAGAATAAGTAATCGTAGACTTATAAGGGATTAACGCTATTATTACCTTAAACGCTTACTTAATACTCTTTTAAAGCAATATAATTAAACGCCTTTAAAAAAAGAAGTTTATTAATATAGTAAACGTATAATTGTTTTTTTATTAGTTCTTAGTCTATTTAAACTATTAAGAAAGGTTTATAGTTATAAGCTATCGCGGGCTAAAAAGATTATTAATAATACTTATAAGTTTTAAGAACTCCTTAGTATACGTTTAAAGGTTTATCGATAACGTCCTCCGTAAATACTAAGAATACGCGGCGGCCTATATCGATAATATTATTATCTACTCCGATATAGCTAAAGAATACCTTTAATATTTAAAGGCCGTATTCCGCGCCTTTTATAACTATAATATTACTTTATTTAAACTAAAGTCCTTCTTAGCGTACCTATCTATATAGCTCCTTAAATTTAAGGTAGACGCTATTAGCTTAATAAATATAGATAAATATATATAAGCCTTAAAAGATATCGCGTTTTTAAAAAAACCTTTAATAGCTTAAGAAATAGATTAGTCTTATTAAGTAGCTACGCTTTATAGTCTTATATTTCGCTAAAGAAGTTAACGTCTTATAAAAACGAAAAACGGAGCTGCTTTAAGTAAGACGGGAAGAATAAGTCCTTTTAAGGGGCTAAGGATAGGCTTAATATACCGCGAAAGCCGCTTTTTAGCTTACTTTAAAAGAAAAAGAGGCCTTTGCGATTTTAACTAAGAAACTTACTAAGCTTAAAACGATTTATTACTTCGACCCCGCTTAATAACTATTTATCTAAATCGATATATCCCGAGAATACGGAATAGTAGCTATAGCTTTTTACTTAAAAGAAAGCACGGAATAAGATAAAAAGACGCTACTAGCTTAAACTAAGGTCTAGCTTATCGTTTACTTAAGCCGCGCCTTTTAAAGCGGAGAACCTTAATACTAGCCTATAAAACTTAAAGTAGCTAGTTTAATATAAGTAATATATAAGTTATATACTATAGTATTATCTATAAGAACGCTATAAGTAATCGTCTTTACCGACTATATAAGCACCTATAAAGTTATATACTAAAAATCCTTATTCTTTATTAATATAAAATTTAACGATAAGCTAGTCCTCGCGTTTTAATACTTAAGCTAATTCTCGCTTAAGGTATGCTATATCTTAGGCGTTAAAAACGTTATAATAAACGCGCCCTTATATCTATCGTATTAAAACGATAAGCTAGTATCCTTAAACTAAGAAGGGGAATTAAAACGCATTTAAGAAGATAAGATAATAAACCGCGTATTCTTTTATATAGAAGTATTAATTAAATTACTGCTTTATTAAAAAATAATTAATAGATATATAAAGGATATATAATAAGCTAAAATCATAGTATAGCTTAGCGATAATAACGGTATCCTTAGACTTTTATTCTTTTAGTTATAAAGGTTACTATACTTTATAGAGAACGATAAACGCCGGAGACTATATATCCTTAAGACTTATACTAAGGAGATCGTTAAAGACGCTTACGCTAAATATTTTTATACCGGCCGTACTTATATATAGTAAAATCTATTTAAAGGCTTCTTAATCTTATAGCTTAGTAAATATATAAATAAGGTTATAGATAGCTATAATACTTACTACTATAACTAAACCGACTAAGGTAAGACGCTAAAGTAGCTTATCTTAATTTAAAGCTTACCGGTTTTATACTATATAATAGTAATAAACTTTATTACCGGGCTCTTAGTAGTTTAAGCTAAATAATCCCTATAAAAAGATCTTATAAGGAACTTCTTTAATACCTTACTAACTATAACTAATAAATTCTTAAAAATATATTTCCTTATCCTAAGCAATAACTAGTTTATAGTAAAAGACTAAGTATAAGTATTATATACTAAACTACTCCGAGCTAACTAAAGGATTTTAAAGGGGATAATCTTTAACTAAGATATAAAGTTTACCTTAGCATTTTAGCAAACCTTATAATAAGCCTTTAGATCGAAGCTTTTTATATTTACCGCTTAGCACCTTTAAACTAATAGCTTATCGGAAAGGCGAAACTAAACTATAAAAATCGCGTTACGATTCTTTACCGCTAATTTCCTAGACTTATACTAAACTAATATACTAGTCGCCTTTTAGTTTAGCTTTAATAATTCCTTCTCCTTAGTAATTTATACGGCCTTTAGTAAGCTTATTATAAGGATAAGAATAAATAACGGCCTTTAGTTCCTTAATAACTACTTATACTTATAAAACTAAGAGGTCTTATAAGAAAAGCTAGGTTAGCTATTACTTATACTTAAGCCGCTATAAAGGATAAATATAATAAGAAACACCGCCCGCTAAAATTTAAGCCCGGCGATTAAGTCTAATTATAGCTTAGTAAAGGCTACTATATCGCGGACGGTAAACTAGCAAAGCTTTAAGAAAGACGCACTAAGCCGTTTAAAGTTACTACTAAAGTAAGATAGCTTATATACCGATTAAAGATAAAAGGGTCCCTTAATATCTATCCGGTTATTTTAGTAGTATAACTACGCTTAGCGGACGAGCTAGCTATATACTTAAGACTAGTTTAAGATAAAGAGATACCTTACTTAAATAAGTAAGAAATATAACGAATTTTATAAAGCTATATAATAAAACAAGGCGGCGGAAAGCTAAGAAAGGAGTTCCTTATAGCTTAAAAAGGCTAGCTAAGTAGCTATAACTTATAGGTAAACGAAAAAGCGGTCTTCTTACTAAAGATTATAAAAGCCTTTAAAAAAGTATAAAAGAAGTTAGCTACTTTAGTAGTTTAGATAAAAGTATAATACGCGGCCTTTATAACTTAATACGAAACTCTTTAATTAAGAGAATTAAGCGGTTAGGCTTAAGCATAAGACTTAAAGGCTACTATAAGTTATAAAAAACCGTAACTTATTACGCTTAAAGTAATTAGTTATTTTAATAATAATATACCGCTATTTACTTTAAGTAATAAGGCTCTTTTAGCCTTATAGTATACTTATTTAAATTCTTTCCGCCGCCTGCCCTTTCTCCTTTCCTTTTTTCCTTTTATAAGTATATTTCCCTTTACCGCTAAGTATAGCCCGCCGCACCTTACTTACTCTTATACGTATAACCTTCTTTACCTTAAGCTTATAATCCTTATACTCCTATTTTAAGTTCCTTTATCGTTTAACGTCTCCTATAGCTAAGACTAGCTATTCCGTAACTACTTCTTTAGCCCGCTCTTTTATAAGCCCTTACGCCTTTAATATAAAGGATATAAGTAAGCGCTTAAGCTTTATAGAAATAAAGCGGCTATCCTTTATAGCCTTAAGTCCTTTAGCAAAAGTTAAAACCTTTAAGTTTAAGCTTCTATATAAACCTACGCCGCCTTTTATAGCCGCGCTTAAGCTAATAAATTCGACTTAAACTATAGTAGTATAAAGGACGGCTTATACTACCCTCTTTAAATACTTAACTTAAATAACTTACCTCCCGGCCTTATATTATAGCGTAGTTTAAACGGCCGGTTTTGCAATAACTTAGCTATACCTCTTATTTAGCTCTTACCGTTTAAAAGCCCCCGCTACTAATATATTTTTTAAGGCATAGCTAGAAATCTCTATTAACGGAATAATTAGCTAATACTTAACGCCTTTAAGTTAGCTAACCTTACTATAGTCTTAAGATTTATAGTAGCCGCTATAGCTAGCGGGAACCCGCTTTAACTAAACGATTAAAATAATATCTACGCCGTCCTTAACTATATATTTAAGGCCTAGCTTAACTAGTTTATAGCTAAGATTTTAGCGGCGTTTTAAGCTACTACGGCTAAAACCCTATCTCGCTTCGCACGCGGTCTAGCCTATACTATAAAATCCCCTTCTTAGCTTATAGCCGCTATAAGCTTTAAAGACTTATTTAGTCCCGCTTAGCGAACGCTTTTTCCGCTTACTACTATGCTTAGCCTAGCTATATAAAAGCGTATAGGCGCCTTACTATAGTTTATCCGCTATCCCTCCTTAACCGGAGGAGATAGCGATAACTAGCCTCGTAATATATTCCGCCGCCCGATTTTATAAAAGCCGCTAATAGTAACTAATACGATCCTTAATAAGCTTAGCTTTACGGGCCTATACTTTAGTAATAAGATTATAATAATTAGGAGTTTCTACCTAGCTATAAACTATACTAAGTTTTACTTATAAGCCCGTAAAGAGTCTAAACGCGACTTAACTTTAACTTAAGCAATAAAATTCTTAGGCTTCGATATCCGCTTTATTAGCTATATTAACTATACGCTTTATATTTTTACCTTTAAGGCCCCCTTTATAAAGAGGTTCTTCGAGACTATTAAGTATATTTAAAACCTTAAGAGCGAGGAGTTAAGTATTAAGGCTATTAAGGACCTTATTACTTACTTTTAAGCGGGAATATAAATATTTTATACCCCGGTATTAACTATACTTATTAATATTAGCGGGATAGCTTACCTTTACTTTAATACCTTTTTAGTAGCTAAACGCGCGTTAATCGGCGGAAAGGCGTAAGTATTAGCGCCGCGTAAAAAGGATAATAAGTTAGAAAGCCTAGCGATAAAAAGCAAGGGATAACTATAATAGCGGTAGTAAGTAAGATATAATATCTCGCTTATAAGCGGCTTATAAAGCTAATAAGTAAAATAGGAAATTTAGCGAAGGATTAAAAACAGTATAAAAAGGGTAAGTAAGATAATAATAATAGATAAGGCCTAAATAAAGCTAGTTTTTTATAACGTATCCCGCTAAGGAATTTAAGCATTCCCCGGCGCGAAGACTTTTTATTACTTAATAAAGGCCTAAATATATACCCTAAAGAAAAGTCAGAAAACTTTACTATAAGTTTTAGCTAAACGCGCTAATCGCCTTAATAAGGATAAAAACGTATAACTAAATATAAAGCAAGGATTTACGATAAAAGCCGCTTATTAACTATCTTAAGCTACCTAGCTACTATTAGCTAGATAAGCCGAAAAAACTATTAAAAGGATAAAGACGGCGTATTATTAATATAGTATAAAGACGCTACTATAAAGCTACTACTTAGCGCCCCCTTTACTTTATTCTTACTTTAAACTAATAAAGACGTTAGCTTTTCTTTTTTACTTAAAGGAGTTATTATAAAATTTAAACGGCTATGCCCGGACTCCTTACTTTACTTTTAAGGAAGCCTTATAAAACCCCGCGATAAAAACGCTTAAAGCACGTACTATAAAGGCTCGCTTAAGGAGATATAACGAATATTATTAATCGGACCCCGCTAAAGTTTTTAAGATACTACTATAAAAGGTTAAAAGCCTACTTAACTATAGTTTATAACGTCTAACTATAGTTTACGATATCTTTAACTATAAAAAACACTATAAAAACTATTAAGCGGATTTTGCTAGTATCTTTAAGGGATATTTAAGGATTTTTACGGGATATCTTAACTATAGTTCGACTTATTTTTAATTATAAAAGCACCTTAAAAGATATAAGATAAACCTTACCGCGATTTTTAAAGGATATTTAAAGATATTTAAGGGATTTCCTTAACTATAGTCTATAATATTTTAACTAGGCTTATACTTAGTTTATTAAGCGATTTTATAAGGATATTTATAGGTTATCTACGCATTACGGATAGTATAATTAAAGACCTTTAAGATTAGCTTAAAGAACTAAGTATAAAGTAGCTAGCTATGCCTTTAAGAATAAATAAGCTTTTTACTATTTTTAAACCCTTATATACGTTTATATATAGTAATTAGTTTATTATACCGGCCTAACCGGCGGTAATTAGTCCGTAGTACCGGCTTTAACTAGTAGTAATTAGTCCGTAGTACTAGCCTTAACTAGTAGTAATTAGTCCGCACCTTATCCCCCTATCCTTATACTATAAAACATAGTAAAACGAATACTTAAAGATATATTATATAGCTTATAGTTTAAGCTTAAAAGAAACTTTAATCGTAGTATGTATTAACGTTATGCTTTAACTAGCTACACCTCCTTACTTTTAGTATGCTTAATAAGTAAAGTAGTATGCTAGTTAGTTAAGCTTAATTTATATTTTAAGGCTGCTTTTCTTATAATAAAAGGGGGCTATGCTATTATAAAGGCTTAAAGACTACTACTAAGAAGAAAGCCTTTAAAGAAGCTATTATAAAGATAAACGAAGAGCTTAAGCCTTTAATAAAAGCGGAATAAGAACTTAATAATAATATAAAACTACTTAATCTTTAGTAGCTTTTTAGACCTTAGCCTTAATAGCAATAAAATAAAAAAATAAAGAAGCTATCTATAAAAAAAAGGAGCTTTAAAAGATAATAATAGTATCTAACTAGCTAAGAAGGAATATATATATAAGGGGTGCCTTTATATATATATAGCTAACTTTTATAAATAAGGGCTAAGGCTACGCTTAAAGCTCTTATAATAAAATAAGTATAAGGCCTTAGTATATATACTCCTTATATTTATAACGCCTCCCCTTAGCTATATATAAGGCGTATATATATATAAAGCCTTATAATATAGCCTCTACCTTATATATTATTATTATTATTATTATTAAGTTTATACTAAGGCCTTAATTTAGGTTTTTAAAAATTTGATATTTATAAATAAAAGGGAAAAACCGGAGTGCTTAAGGTAAAACCTACTTCTATTCGCGCTTAGTCCGCCTTATATAAGGTCTTATAACTTTATATAAGGAAAAAGGGAGTATGCCTTCCGCTACGAGTATATCCCGCTCGCTAAGTAGTTCGATATAGCTTAGTAAGGCCGGGGCCGCCTTTAACTTAAGCGGCTTATAGTCCGGAGCACCGCGCTTTAAGCTTAGGGTATAGGTAGTAAACCCTCTCTTATCCCTTTTATCCGCCTTCTTAATACGGGGGCGGGAGGGGTAAGTAGGATTTCGACCCGCGCCCCTTTAACGGGTAGCGCGACCTTAAAAAGTAGGCTTATAATAGTCCCCGCTAATAAGAATTCGGCGCCTTAATATACGCGTATATTTTTAATCGGGACCGTTATTTATTCGCGCCGCTTAGTTATTAATCTCGCGCTTAGCTCCGGAGATAAAGCCTCTTATATACCGCGCGCGTACGCTCGTTTTTTAGTATTGTTTCTTATTATATAGAGAAATTTTCTCTTTTAGCGGTATGCTCTTTTTATGCCTTTCCTTTCTTAGCGGTATGCGGTGTGCTTTAGTATAGGTATAAATTCCTTTTTATAGTCCTTTTTTAAGCTCCTTTCTTTCTTTTCTTAGTATTATTATTTTCTTTACCGCTTACTTATACTATTATTATTATTATTATGCGTATATTATATTAAGTTCTCTTTTACCTTATTATTATGCCCTTAATATTATATATCTTTATTATTATTATCGTCGTTATCGCTTACCTATAAGCCCGTATACTTAGCGTAATTATTATTATATCAATCTAGCTTACTAGCCTTAAAGTATAGTAGTAAGCTATATAAGGTTAGTATTATATTATCCTTCTCTTATAAGGGAGTAAAATATACTCTCCCGCAGCCTATAGGTTAAATAGAGCATAAATAACACATAATATAAGGACGCTAAAATATACATTAAATCTACTATACAATTTTACATACTATATATATTTCCCTATATTATTCTACCTATATATAAGCAAGATATAAGCAGATTAGGAAGAGTTATATATAGAGACTATATATATAATCCGTGCTAAGTCGCTACGCCACCTTATATTCCTTAAGGAATTAATCCCTAGGCTTATAAATATAATATTAACCTAATAATAGCTATTAGCCTACTATATATAACTGCGCTAGATAGGGGGCTCTTTTCTTAATCACTTAAGTTACTTATAGCTTAGGAATTGTCTATATAAAGAGGCCTTAGTTCCTCCTTTACCTTAAATAGATTATTAACCTTATATACATATATCTTACTTATTTCTTTACCTTTTCGCACACTCTTTATATCTCTATAATCCTCTTACTCGTAGCTATAAGCCTACTCTCTTCTATACCTATTTACTCCTTAATTAGGTATAAGCCCGGCTTCCCTTTAAGCTAAACTTACCCCCGAACCCTGCCGACGTTTTTCCGACTATTACGTAATCGGAAAATTCTAGTAAAACTCTTTCCTACCTTCTACGTAGTCGCGCTTATTAAGCGTACTTTTTCCGGAATTTTTCTAATATCTTATCGGACTTAGTTCCTTAGTGTTCCCTCTCTCCTCCTCCTTTTAATACCTTATGTCTTTATAACTACATCTTTAAGACTATATTAAACATAAAAAACCTTATAAAAATATTTCCCTCTATATAAACGAACGCACTTTTAAATGTTACTTTCCCTATATCTTTTAGACCCTTCTTATAATATTCCTTTACTAATATCCTTTCGATTAATATTTCTTACCTCCTCTCTTTTTAATTAACATTTATACTAAAATACCTCTTAAATAAATCTATAAAAAACTTAGCTACTAAGAACGACTACTAATTTAGCAAGCTAAAAGGTTCTTCGAATTATTCCTCTTAGTTACTCCGAATAAAATCCGTTTTTATCTAGGAGAAAGCCGCCTATTACGGAATCTAAACGGCCACGCCCGGACTCCTTACTCTACTCCTAAGGAGGCCCCACGGAACCCCGCGACAGGAACGCCTAAAGCACGCACTATAAAGGCTCGCTTAAGGAGATATAACGAACATTACTAGTTAGACCCCGCTAAGGTTTCCGGGATATAACTACGGATAGTTAAGAGCTTACCCGACTATAGTTTATAACGTATTTAACTATAAGAGATACCGTAGAAACTATTAGGCGGATTCCGCCGGTATCTTTAAAGGATTTTTAAGGATTTCCGCGGGATATCTTAACTATAGTTCGACCCGTTTCTAACTATAAAAGCACCTTAGAAGATATAGGATAAACCTTATCGCGATTTTTAAGGGATATCTAAGGATATTTAAGGGATTTCCCCGATTATAGTTTATAGTGTTTCTAACCGGGCTTATACTTAGTTTATTAAGCGATTTTACGAGGATATCTATAGTTTACTTTACGTACTATAGATAGTATAGTTAAAGATCCTTAAAATTAGCTTAAAGAACTAAGTATAAAGCAGCTAGCTATACCTTTAAGAATAAATAAGCTTTTTACTATTTTTAAACCCCTATATACGATTATATATAGTAATTAGTCCGTTAAACTAGCCCGACCGGCGGTAATTAGTCTATAGTACTAGCTTTAACTAGCGGTAATTAGTTTATAATACTAGCCCCGACTAGCGGTAATTAGTCCGCGCCTTATCCTCTTATCCTTATACTATAAGGCATAGTAAATAATAGCAATTCCTACCTATCTAAACGGAAATCCCTTAAATATCCGCTAAGCTAAAAGCGACTATATCGCACGATTAAGTACTTATCTTATAGGAAGTTAGATACTAAACGATATTTTCTTTAATAAGAAGCTCCTATTAGCCTTTAAGTCTAACCTTAATAATAAGCACCTTTTCCTTAACGCGCTTATAATAAAACTCCGAGACGAGTAGGCCGTAAAAGCGGAAAAGGCCGAGGCTTACCGGGCATATTAGTTTAATAATCTCCTTTACCCCTTTTTAAGGTACTATACCGCGATAGCCTACGGAGCTAAATAGGACGTAGAACGAGTCCCGCTTAGCTAAGCTAAGATTACTACCCTTTAAGAGGCAATCCGCTTTTAAAATACTAATAAAGGATAGACTATAAAACGATAAAATCTATACGATTAAGTAAACTAAATTCGGTATTACCTAAACGGATCGATTATCCTCTAAATAGAAAAAGTAAAAACGAGCTAACCTTAAAACTATCTAGCTCCCCGCTTATTAAATACCCTTTAAATTAAGCCTATAATAAAGTTACTCTTTCCTTAAGACGATAAGCTTAGCGGATATTTCCACCGCATACTGCTAATAGAGTTTAGCTTAAAGGCCTTAACCGGAAATCCGCCTTAAAAGATACTTAGTAGTTTCTTAGTTTAGTATTACTATTTAGCCTCGTCCGCTATAGCCGCGCTAACTAAGGCATTTTCGGGACTCTTAATTAATAAAAACGAGCCTCTTACGCTAAGGGCCTTATAGCGCACCGGATTCCGGGACGCGTATAAAACGGAAGGTTAAGCACTTAATAAGAGTATTAAAACTAAGACCTTAATAATAAGCAATAAGGACGCGGTAAGCGATACCCTTAGCGGGCTAAACCTATTTATACTAAGCGTATAGATACTAAGACTAAGTATAGCCTTAAGCCCTTTAGTAGGAATAGTAATAATATTAAACGAATAATTCCTTAGTCTCCTTTAAGCACTAAGAAAAGAAAACGCGCTTACTAAGCCTTAGGAAAAACCTTAACTATAAGCTAAGGACGTAAGGAGATTTAACCTATTAAGACCTTTAAAAGCATCCTTTAACGAAGTTTAAGAAGACGATAAGGCTAGTACGTTTTAAGAAGTAGACCGTTTTATTAACTCTATCCGCTAAAACGCTAGTAAAGGCGAGGCCTATATAGATAAATTAGCTATTTAATTGCCCTCCTTCTTTTAAGGAAGTATAGTAAAATAGTATTCCGGGGACCTCTCGGAACTATAATAAGAAGAACTTAGCGAGCCCGGCGTTAAACTAAGCTAATAAATATCCGCCTTATAAAAACGGTTTAGAATTTACCTAAATATAGCAATATAGGCACTTAATAAAGAGCACTTTACTATCGAAGATATAGTAATAAGATTTAACTTTAAGTCTTAAATATCGCGCTTATAATATAAAGCTAAGGCCGCGCTTTACTAGCTAGACTACCTAACTATAATAATCTACTAAAAGCTAGACGTCTACTTATAAGAATCCTTATAACGCTTAGTAAGGAACGAGGATATTAATAAATAGATTAACGAATATAAGGAAATTCTTCCTTAGCTATAAGTTAAATATACTTAAGGATCTTAGAAGTACTTACTAGCGTAAAAGAAATAGGTCTAACCTATAAAAAAGTAAGGGCCGACTAGCCGTACTTTATACGTACTTAAAGGATAGTCTAAGACGCCTTAGCTATTTATCGAAGGCTTACTAAGACTAAGAGTTACGTTTTTAGACCGCTTAATAAAGATAGATATACCTTAAGCCTTATAGCGCTCGCTAAGTTAAAAAAGAAACCCGCCTAAATAGTTAGGAATATAAGTTAAGGTCCTTTAGCTTAAGAGAGAAGGGACCTTTAAGACTATATGCTCGCTAACGCTAAAGCTAGAACGGGCATACCCCGCGACTAAGGAAAGAACTACGGTAAAGACTAATAACTACTTAAAGGATAAAGAGTATAATATAAAAGGAGCCTAGTCGGATACCGACAAAAGCTTAAAGGAAACCGCAATCTATACTATAGCAGACTTAGTATAGGAGGCCGATAAAGCATACGGATTTTATAGCGAAGTATTCCCCTTAAAGAATAAGCTTTACTAATATATTAAAGATAAACACCCCCCTAACCTTAGCTAAGATATTGCTATATAAAGATATAGCTTAGTATAGTAAGTAGTTATTCGGAAGCTATAAAGCGTCTAGATAGTTAAGGCTTCCTTTAACGTCTAGCTATTAAACCTTAATAAGCTATTACGATTTACCTACGCACGCTTACTAGTTTATAGAAAAGAAGGGCCCGGGATAAGTATTAAAGCTTATACGGATACCGGGGTAAACCGAAGCTTTATTTAAGCTAACTTAGTAAAGACTTTTTAAGATATAACTATAAACTCCTCTTAACGAATTCCTATTTAAGGAGTAAGAAGAATAGCTACTATTAGATAAGCGGAATTTACCGCTTATATACTAAGAAGGCTAGATAGTAGCCTCGCGGTCGTAAAAGTAAGGATCGGCGCCTAAATAGTAAAACGCTTAGCGGCTAATATATTGCTTAGCTAAGACTTTTTAGTTCCTTACTTAAGGGACCTTATTAACTTTATATTAGTCTTACGGATCGGGGCCTATAAAGGGATTAAAGCTAAAGTTAAGATAGTCCGGCTAAGACTAACGATACGTAAATAGGTAATCTACTTAGTTACTATAACGATTCTAGCTAGTTCTAGCTACGCCTTACCCGTATAAGTCCGGGCGCCGCTATTAAGGCGTGATATAATATTTTTCCTTAATAACCTTAAGCTCGCTTAAATAATAATATAAAATTACACGAGCTTTATAGCGATAAACTATTTTAAGGAACTATTAGTACTCCGCTAAGGCTAAAAGGTAAGGATAATTACGGACCTCGATAAGCAGTTCTAGCTATATAAGGAGGTCGACGCTACTACTCCCCCGGCTAAAGCCCTTATAGAAAATCCGGATAAAATAGACCCCGCCGAGGACTTCCTATAAAAAGATCTTACTATAAACTATAAACTCGGAATCGGCCGAACTAAGGACCTACTTAAACTTACTACTAACGAGGGCGTCCGGATCTACGCTAAAGACCTAAAATACGCATTAAAAGTCTAAGATATCCTTTAATCGTTTCCCCGCCTTTAAAAGGACGAGGGAGTAGTATATATAAATAAATCCGAATATATACGCATTCCTTTAGTAAAAGGATAGCAATATTAATAAGTCGTATTAAGATTATACCTATTAAGCGATAAAGATAAGAAGGTAGTAGATACGATATTCGGCTAGCTAACCGCGTAGGGCCGATTAAAACGAGTTTACGGGCTAACTCTATTCGCAGCGCCGGTATTCGTAGCATAAAAAACGGTAAACGGAAAGGAAAAGGGATAAGTAGTCGTAGACTTACGGGGGATTAACGCTATTACTACCCTAAACGCTTACTTAATGCCCCTTTAAAGCGATATAATTAAACGCCTTTAAGGAAAGAAGTTTATTAGTACGGTAAACGCACGATCGTTTTTCTATTAGTTTTTAGTCTACTAAGACTACTAAAAAAGGTTTATAGTTATAAGCTATCGCGGGCTAAAAAGATTACTAGTAATACTTATAGGCTTTAAGAACTCCTTAGTATATATCTAAAGGTTTATCGATAACGTCCTCCGTAGATACTAAGAATACGCGGCGGCCTATATTAACGATATTATTATCTACTCCGATACGGCTAAAGAACACCTTTAATATTTAGAAGCCGTATTCCGCGCCTTTTACGATTATAATATTACTTTATCTAGATTAAAGTCCTTCTTAGCATACCTATTTATATAGCTCCTCGGATTTAAGGTAAACGCTATCGGCTTAATAAATATAGACAAACGCGTATAAGCCTTAAAGGATATTGCGTTCTTAAAGAACCTTTAATAGCTTAAGAAATAGATCGGCCTTACCGGGTAGCTACGCTATATAGTCCCGCATTTCGTTAAGGAAGTTAACGTCTTATAAAAACGAAAGACGGAGCTACTCTAGGTAAAACGAAAAGACGGAGTCCCCTTAAGGGGCTAAGGACGGGCTCGATACGCCGCGAAAGCCGCTTTTTAGCCTACTTTAAAAGAGGAAGAGGCCTTTGCGATTTTAACTAAGAAACTTACCGAGCCTTAGACAATTTACTACTTCGACCCCGCCCGATAACTATTTATCTAAATCGATATATCCTAAGAATACGGAGTAGCGGCTATAGCTTTCTACTTAAAAGAAGGTATAGAATAAGATAAAAAGACGCTACTAGCCCGGACTAAGGTCTAGCCTATCGTCTACTTAAGCCGCGCCTTTTAAGGCGGAGAACCCCGATACTAGCCTACGGAACTTAAAGTAGCCGGTTTAGTATAAGCAGTACGTAAGCTACGCACTATAGTACTATCCGTAAAAACACTATAAGTAGTTATCTTTACTAACTACGCGAGCACCTATAGAATTATATACTAGAAATCCCTATTCTTTACTAGTATAAAATCTAACGATAAGCTAGTCCTTATGTCTTAATACTTAAGCCAATTCCCGCTTAAGGTATACTATATTTTAAGCGTCGAAAACGTCGTGCCGGACGCGCTCTTACGTCTGCCGCACTAAGACGATAAGCCGGTATCCCTAAACTAAGAAGGGGAATTAAAACGTATTTAGGAAGATAAGATAATAGACCGCGTATTCCTCTATGCGGAAGCATTAATCGAATTGCCGCTCCGCTAGAAAATAATCGACGGATATACGGAAGATATATAGTAGGTAAAAATTATAGCGTAGCTCGGCGATAAGGACGGGGTCCCCGGACTCCTATTCCTCCGGTCGTAAGGGTTGCTATACTTTACGGAGAACGATGGATATAGAAGACTATATATCCCTAAGACTTACGCTAAGGAGATCGTCGAAGACGCTTACGCTAAATACTTCTATACCGGCCGCACCTATATATAATAGGACTTATCCGAAAGCTTCTTAATCCTATAGCTTAATAGATACGTAAACGAGGTCGTAGATAGCTATAATACTTACTACTATAACTAAACCGACCGAGGTAAGACGCTAAAGCAGCTTATCCCGATTTAAAGCCCGCTAGTTCTATACTATATAATAGCGATAGATTTTATTACTAGGCTCTTAGTAGTCTAAGCTAAACAATCCCCGTAGAAAGATCTTATAGGGAACTTCTTTAATACCTTACTAACTATAACTAATATATTCTTAAAAATATATCTCCTTATCTTAAGCAACGACTAGTTTATAGCGGAAGATTAAGTATAAGCATTATATACCGAACTGCTCCGCGCTAACTAAGGGATTTTAAAGGGGATAATCTCTAATTAAGATATAAAGTTTACCTTAGCATTTTAGCGGACCTTATAGCAAGCCTTTAGATCGAAGCTTCTTATATTTACCGCCTAGCACCCTTAAACCGATAGCCTATTAAAAAGGCGAAACTAAACTATAAAAATCGCGCTACGATTCTTTACCGCCGATTTCCTAAACTTACGCTAAACCAATACGCTAGTCGCCCTTTAGTTTAACCTTAATAATTCCTTCTCCTTAGTAATTTACGCGGCCCTTAGTAAGCTTATTATAAAGATAAGAATAGATAACGGCCTCCGGTTTTTAGGTAACTACTTATACTTATAAAACTAAGAGGTCTTATAAAAAGAAGCTAAGTTAGCTATCGCTTATACTTAGGCCGCTATAAAGGATAGATATAATAAGAAACACCGCTTACTAGAATTTAAGCCTAGCGATTAGGTCTAGCTATAGCTAGGTAAAGGCTATTATATCGCGGACGGCAGACTAGCGAAGCTCTAAAAAAGACGCACTAGGCCGTTTAAAGTTACCGCTAAAGTAAGATAGCTTATATACCGGCTAGATATAAAAAGGTCCTTAAATATTTATCCGGTCGTTTTAGTAGTATAACTACGACTAGCGGACGAGCTAGCTATATACTTAAGACCGGTCTAAGATAAAGGGACACCTTACCTAAATAAGTAAGAAGTAAAATAAATCCTATAAAGCCGCATAATAAAGAAAGGCGGCGGAAAGCTAAGGAAGGAGTTCCTTATAGCTTAAAAAGGCTAGCTAAGTAGCTATAACTTATAGGTAAACGAAAAAGCGGTCTTCTCGCCGAAGATCGTAAAAGCCTTCGAAAAAGCATAAAAGGAGTTAGCTACTTAAGTAGTTCGGACGAGAGTATAACGCGCGGCCTTTATAACTTAATACGAAACTCTCTAACTAAGAGAATTAAGCGGTTAAGCCTAGGTATAAGACTTAAAAGCTACTATAAGTTACGAGAAACTATAACTTACTACGCTTAAAGTAATTAGTTATTTTAATAATAATATACCGCCGTTTACCTTAAGT